>JAXQQM020085370.1:0-28293 GCA_034641835.2 Pinus albicaulis | reverse complement strand
TGCTTACACTGATGCAGATTGGGCTGGAAGTGTTGATGATCGGAAAAGCACTAGTGGTGGTGCATTCTATATGGGACCCCGGTTAGTATCTTTGTTCAGCAAGAAGCAAAATTCTATTGCCTTATCTACAGCAGAAGCAGAATATGTGGCTGCCGCATCTTGTTGCACTCAACTCCTTTGGATGATGCAAACTTTACAAGATTTTCAAATCAAATGTTCACCTCCTATTTCCATTATGTGTGATAATACAAGTGCCATCAGTATCTCAAAGAATCCTGTTATGCATTCCAAGACCAAGCACATTCCCATCAAGTATCATTTCTTACGTGAACAAGTGCTTGAACAAAAGGTTAAGTTGGAGTATGTTCCCTCCAAAGAACAAGTTGCTGATATATTTACCAAACCTCTGCCCAGGGAAGCATTCGAGCATCTGGTGATGGGAGCCGGGAGTGTTCTTCGCTAGTCAAAAGAAAAAATCCGGAGAATTTTTAGAAGATGGCTTGGGAGCTACGCGGGTTTCCTCGAAACAGCTGGCTGCTAAGGTACGCGGAAGCCTCGCACATAAAACCGCGTATGTTTGGTTGCCGACAATTTGGTCACTTCGCATTCTTCAAAGACAAACCAGAAGTAATGCTCCGGTATCTCTCAGCATCGTTTGGTATCTTCAAAGTGTCTCAGCTTCAGTAACTCGTTTTGATAAAGATGCCTCGATGATTTGTTGGTGAAAGTGTTCAGGATGCACAAACTAAGGGGGAGCCTTAGTCATAAGGAAAGGATGTTCGGATGCACTTTTTTAGGGGGAGCCCTAGTCTTGTTGAGTATAATGCATTGTCAAGGTATTATGGTGGTGGTTCGATATATGATCTCTCTTGAGGTCTTTTTGGTATTAATTATGAAAATTCATATTTGTACTTTGATGAAAAGGTCTGGTTGAAACCCATGTTGTAAAATTGTAATATTCAGTCATGTAAGGACTTGTCAATTTGTAAACCCACTTGGTTGGGTAGCGAGTCAAATTTGTAAACCCACTTGGTTGGGTAGCTGAGTCTCATATATAAATCCACTTGGTTGGATATTTGATGTAAGTATGAGTCATTGGTAATAGGAAATTCATAGAGTCATGTACTCCATTGGAAAATATGTTTGAAGATTCAGCATGAACTCAGGGGGAGCTTGGTCACTTTAGTATATATATCAGATCTGTAGAACGCTTCTTCTACATGAGGAGAAAAAGGGGAGAGTGTGTTGGTTTTGATCCGCCCTTTGCCCTTGATGTCAAAGGGGGAGAGTGACATGGTGTTTGAATGAAGATAATGGTGTCAAAGAATGGGGAGTGTGACATGATATCTATCTGCTGTGGTAACCAAACACCATCATGGTTGCCATCAAGTCCAAAGGGGGAGATTGTTGGAAATATGATGCAGAGTGTTGTCCTTGATGGCAACCCACTAAATGAAGATGAAGACATGCGACTATTGACATGTGTTGTCCTTGATGACAAACCACCTGATGAAGTTATTCTTGACTTGATGGACTTGGTAAATGATGTAAATGGACACAATACACAGTAAATGATGTAAATACGTGTTTGTTGACAATATGATCTTTGAGTGTTGTCTTTGAAAGGCAACCCACTTGATGAAGATGATGACAACTTACTTGATGAAGTTGTGCTTCGATAGAATATGTTCTTGATGAAGGAAATCTGATGTATCTTCAGTATGTACAGAAGGCAATGAAGAAAGGAATTCAGCATGTGCTAAATCTTGATGAAAAGAGTATGTCTTAGCGTTGCTGAGTATAATGCATTGTTGGCATTGTGATGGTTCTGAAATATTTTCTCTTTCTTGAGGACTTTCTGGTGTTGGGCTTAAAAGCTATATTTGTAGTTTGATGAAAAGGTCTTGTTGAGACCCATGTTGTAAAATTGTAATATTCAGTCATGTAAGGAATTGTCAATTTGTAAACCCACTTGGTTGGGTAGCTGAGTCAAACTTTGTAAACCCACTTGGTTGGGTAGCTGAGTTGAAATGTGTAAACCCACTTGGTTGGGTACTTGAGTCTTATATGTAAATCCACTTGGTTGGATATTTGATGTAAGTATGAGTCTCTTGATGATAGGAAGTTCATAGAGTCATGTACTTCATTGCAAAGTATTCAGCATGAACTCAGGGGGAGCTTGGTCACTTCAGTATACATCAGATCTGCAAAACGCTTCTTCTACATGAGGAGAAAAGGGAGAAGTGTGTTGGTTTTTGATCGGCTGGTTTTGCCCTTTGCCCTTGATGTCAAAGGTGGAGAGTGACATGGTGTTTGAATGAAGAGAAGATAATGATGTCAAATATTTGGGAGAGTGACATGGTATCTATCTGATGTGGTAACCAAACACCATCATGGTTGCCATCAAGTCCAAAGGGGGAAATTGTTGGAAATATGATGCAAAGTGTTGTCCTTGATGGCAACCCACTGAATGAAGATGAAGACATGCGACTGTTGACATGTGTTGTCCTTGATGGCAATCCACCTAATGAAGTTATTCTTGACTTGATGAACTTGGTAAATGATGTAAATATGATGTGATATGATGCTTGTTGAGTGTTGTCCCTGAAAGGCAACTCACTTGATGAAGATGATGGCATCTTACTTGATGAAGATGTGCTTGATAGAATATGTCCTTGATGAAGAAAATCGGATGTATCTACAGTGTGAACAGAAGACAATGAAGAAAGGATTTCAGAAAGTACTCAAAGTATGATGAAAAGAGTATGTCTCTATGTATACGCGGATCTGTCTAAGGGAAGTCGCGTATGCACGCGAAAAATAACGTGCCAAATCGCGTATGGGCTAAAGCGCTCAAAAAGTGCAAAACCAGGGGTAACCACCATGGTATTGACCCATTGTATTGGGTAATGATCCGCCTAATTGACCCCGTCCAGGTATTTTTGGGCTCATGGTATTGTTTTGGCCCATGGTATTGAAAAAGGGGGCTCGTGGTATTGAAAAGGATAAACCTATATAAGGAGAAGAAATTCATTGTGCAAATCAAGTGTGAGGGTGCAAGATGTCTGAGCTTGAATGAATACTTCTCTCTGAAGAAGATCTGAATGGAAAGGGTTACACTTGAAGATAAATCTGAATGTATGATGCACCAATGATGAAGAAGGGGATCTAGATCTGAAATGCATTTGTATTTGCTAGATCTGATTATGGAAGGCTTAGATCTGTGATGAGGCGAACATCTATGCGAACATCTGTCTGAAGTAAAAGGGTAAATCTGAACTGAATATCTGATCTGAAGAAGTATGCTGCTCTGTAATGATTGAAGATCTATACGCTACTTTGCCGCGGAGGAAGCGCGTATGTACGCGGCTTCGCTGAAGTGAAAGCACGTATGCGCAATAAAATATACACTGAGGTATACGCTGGTTTGTGTGGACGGAAGCGCGTATATACGCGACATCAGTGAAGGGAAAGCGCGTATGCAAACTAGGGTTTGCTGAAGCAAGGGGTATGAAATATCTGATCTGCTCTACTGTGTTTCTGCTATCTGATCTGTGTTGATATGTATCTGTTGGTGATGTATGTTTGTGCTTAAAAGTATGGAAAGGGTCTAGTATGAAAATATGATGAAAGGTGGCCTGCAAGTGTTGTTCTATTGAAGTTGTTGGATCCAGTGTGAAAATTGATGAAACGTGGTCCAAGGTGGTGCTGAAGGTTGTAGCCTTCAGTCAGGGGGTCGTAGCTCCCTTCCAGGTGAGGCTGGTAAACGAGATCGGGGGGTCGTAGCTCCCTTCCAGGAGAGGCCGGTAAACGAGTCAGGGGGTTGGAGCTCCCTTCCAGGAGAGGCTGGTAAACGAGCGCAGGTGGGTGCCTGCGTGCTGGTCAAGTCTGCGCCAGCACATATGTTGTAAGATGTTTTCTATATAATAAAATATTGAAGGCTGAGCAACTGCAGCGGTGGTTTTCTCCCGACTTGGGTTTCCACCTAAAAATCCTGGTGTTCATGTGTGATGCTTTGTGTGATGATTTATTCTGTTCTTACTGCACATGTTTACTGCTTATTGAATATCCGATGAATAAATGAAGGAATGATTTAAGTGAAGAATCAATGACATAAATAGATATCTGTGTATACGCGAGTTTCGTAAAGGGTATCCGCGTATATACGCAAGTCTTGTTCAGGAAAGTAGCGTATGCGTTTTAGAAACAAGAAAAAGTGAAAGTTTTGAATATGCGTAAATATCGATTCACCCCCCCCCCCTCTCAGTATTTTTCCCAACAGATGCCTCATGATTTGATTGAAGAATTTCATTGTTGCACTTCAATTCCTCCAATGCCTCTATCATGGTTTGCAATTGAAGCTAAAATCGATGTTTGTCCTCCTTATCCTCTTGTAGAAGTGTTTTAAACTCAGCATTCTCTGCTACTTGTTTTACATAAGCTTCATACAACATGTCTGCTTTTTCGGACACCCTGAGCATGGTCTCATACATGTATTTGACATCCTCCATTTCTCAACTTAGCAAACATTCAATGGTTCATGCCTTCAATCCAAATCAACAAGAAGCCCGCTCGGATACCACTTGATCCGGGTAAATTTCGCTACCATTTAAACCAATACCTTTTACTTCGACTGATGTGTTAGAATTTCATCAAAGCATTAATGAACATAAAATAACATATCTGCATGCTGTAAAGAAGAGGAACATAAAAATCATTAGCAACACAAGGTATTTATAACGGAGTTCGTCCAGGAGAGACTACGTCTCCAGGCCTCGGTGTCAAGATGGTGTAGGCTGCTGCATTAAGTGTTGTAATGAGTGAAGATGTACATGGATGGTGTTTTCTCTGTCGTACAAGGAAAATTCCCTCACACAGGAGTGGCTGGACCTCTCTATGAGATGTTCCACTACTGAAAATCTCATTCATAAAAAGGACTCCTATTAGTATGACAACAACTCACACATAATGACTATGAGTATCCCTCCAACATGGCAACAAAGGGATCTCAATCAAGCATACATGTGACAATGAGTATCCTGCCAACATGGCAGCAAAGGGATCTCAAACATAATACAAATCCATGATAGAAAGTACATCTCACATCAAGAACAAAACAATATCCCACATCAAACACCAATAGGGATCTGTACAGTGCAATGCATCTAATAGCAAAGAGACAAGAAGTACATGAAATCAACACATCATATACCTCACACTAAATATGATTGAATAATGGGTTGTTCTTCTACTGGATCTACAATCACCATCACAATCGTGGCATCGAAAGGTGTGAAATCGACCGCTCACTCACTGAATGTTAACACCTGCAACTCCACATTGAAAATTGGCCGAAAAATATAAAGCTCAGATGGAAAATATGAATATGCCATCAGATTCATGGCATCGAATAGTGCAAAATCGACATAAATTTTGTCTTATTTGGATACTGGCAAAATTTTTCCCTCCTGAAAGTTGGGCTCAATCATGGTTCCGCCTGCCTGTATTGTTGGCTCATGGTTCCGCACTTGTCTGCAATAAAAAATTATTGTCTCAAAAATCGTGCGCGCTCCACTCTACCTTTGCCTGGGCACATTACTGAGTTGCATATTTAAATAATAAAAATTGGGCAGAGTTTTACACATGACCATTGTGGCACGTTGGTTAAGAAAGGCGTTGGGTCAATTTACTTGGTAAACTAACGCAAGTATTTAATTATCAATCTGGGCTTGTAAAAATTAGAAGTATCCCCAGGATATATGGGTTTCAGCTATAGTTAAGTTAGAAGATGAATTATTAATAATAAAGGAAATGCATATTACAAATATAAATTTAAACTAAATAATTTCTAAATTCAATTATGTAATCAGTAGCAGAAGAAGCTCTTAACTTAGGAGAACTTGTTTGTCCTTCTCTTACAAAATTACTTCATGAATTAGAAACCAAAACCATTAATGAGAAATAGATCAAGATGCATGAAACCATAAATGAAGAGGCTCTTAACTAAAGAGATCCTAGTTTTCCTTCATTATATTTCATTCATCATTAATACTATTGTGAGAAAACAAGAACTTCATAAAATCATTAAAAAGCAAGAAAAGATGAATTCTAGCTCTAGCTCTTAATCAGACAGAAAGAATTTTTAACTTAAACATTGAATTGTCCTTTCATATGTAGAATAGGAATTATAATTAGATTCATCAGCACTCATTAAACATCAGAATATATCTAATTAACATATCAAGCATAAAACAAAACTAGTTCAGAAATTACAACTAAAATAACTGAAAAGTGCACTTAGCTCGGTGTGGGGGGCCTCCACCCTTGCCTCGCACACTATAAGTGATTTCAGCTACTTAAAATCAGTAAAGCATTCAAAAAATATAACAACAACAAAGGAAATAGAACAGGTCTTTCAATTAGCTCTCCAAGTTTCAGAAATATCAAAGTTAAGTTATACAAATTTTACATGTTTCAATGGTTCACAAACTTGGTATAAATAGAGAAATAATAAACAAACTATGATATTATGTCTCTAAAAACATTATATTATCCTAATCCCATCTATCTAGGTATAACTCATCCAATTAGTTACACCAAATCTGGAAAAATCCCAAAATCTACTATTTATGCCCTATTTTCTAGGGATTCTTGAAAAAGAGGTCATGTTTGACCAGTGTTGATCAGGCCTGTTTAAGCTCAGTTTGAACGAACCAATAGGTGTACATCCAATCTTAGTTCCCAATATTTCTCTAAATTTATTCATCTCGAGCCCAGGTGTCCTGCAAGTATGACATCAATGAAGCAATTACGAGAATTTTTAGTCTGATCCAAAAATACACTTAAAACCCAATTTTTACAAAAATTTCTAAAAATTGAAAAACATAATTATTTGCCTGAATATGCATAATAAGGTCAAAATATGTCATATGTGGATGATATAAAGTGGAAAATTATGGAAATTAGGTGGATTTTAATAAGAAAAATTTGATTAAAAAAATGAGGGCCAACATCTCCCCCTTGCTTAATCTCAAGCATGCCCTCATGCTTGCTTCCTTCGCTTGGACCTTTTGAGTGTTGATGCCCCTGATGTACCTATACCTGTATCTGTACCTGTAGATATTCTAGACTTGGCTTGTGCTGCTTGAAAGAATATAGCCATCCTCTCCATTTCCTCCTCTGTCAATTCAATTGGGGCTTCCCTTTATTTGCATACTCTAAGGATCTTGAATTTGAGCACATCCATGGATTAACTAAAATATTTTCCATGTGAATCATGTCTATTAACATCATTTTGGAGGTGTGCCTCAAAACCTTCTTTGATGTTGGAATAGGGTATTAATTTCATTTATATGAACCCTATTAATGTCAAAAATTGTAAGAATACTTCAAACAATTCAAAGAAATAATTATTTAAATCCATAGAATTTGAATTGAAACAATCATTGCCACTGTATCCATTGTATCCCTGACATACCAATCTCTTTCTTGAATTTTAGATTGACTTCTTGATGATGTTACTGTCATCAAAAATATTTTTCTAAACCTTTGTCATCATGGCACTATTTTCAAAACCTTTCTCATCATGTTATTGAAACCAATTGTTATCAATATCTAGTTTGATTTCAGTAAGAATTGTTATCATGCTTCTCCTCTAATGTGATTTCAACTTCTATGAGCTTATCCATCATTTTACAATTATTTTATTGCCAGGTGTTTTCCCTTCAATTCCCAAACTGAACTAAAAATTTAATGATTTCAAAAATTTCTAGGAATTACAAATGCTTCCATTTAATCAATTTCCACTTACATGAGATTTTGGAAAACTGCGTTTTTTTTGTATGAATGATGAAATCATTTTTTTTTAATGATACCTGAGCTATAGAAAAATTAATTAAACCCTCTGTCTCTCTCTCCAGCAATTAAATCCTCAGAATTTGAAATCGAATCCTGGAAAAACTCTCTGCTCTTTCAGAAATAGAAATCGAATTCTACTTTGTATTTTAAAAACTTAAAAATAAATTTTGGGAATAATTAAATCTCTTTGAAATTGAAATCAAATTGTTTGAAATGAGAAATTTTCACAAATATGAATAATTATTTTCAAATTCACCTTCTCTATCTTTTCAAAAATGGAATGCTAGATATTAATTTTTTTAAATCTGATTTTTTTTTTTTAATTTACCTTCTCTCTCTTCTTAGAAATCGACTTCTTCTGGAAAATGTCTCCTTAGAAATAGATTTTCTGGAAAATGTAAAACAATCTACAATCTTCTGGAATTTTTTATCACATTCTTTTCGAGCAATCACAATTCATCTCTCCTCTTAGAATTTCCATTCACTGCCTCTTTGAGAAAAATCGATTTTCTAGGTTGTTCACTCCACTCTCTCCTTTTGAAAAATCAATTTTTTAATTTATCTTTGAGCTCCTCTATTCTTCAAAAAAATACTTCTGAGAATAAGAAATAAAAAATATTTTTATGGCATCTGTGACCTGTACATGATTGACTTGGTATTTGTTCCGAGTTTGGTATTTGTTCTGAGTTTTTTCTGACCTGTTTAATGAATCTACCCTTCTAATTTCTATGTCTAGACATAAATAAGGTCATGATATCCATAACAGTAACTAGCTAACATGTTTGCATCATACACTCATAAACAATTGCCATTCATGCACAGTTAGTCTAGATTAGTACAACACATTATCATAATTAGGTCGACTCATACCTAAATGCCATAATTGTAACCAACTGCATAGACCAATCCAAATTAGCATGATACATGTAACATCCATATCTTAATGCAATAACACTAATCATCAAGCTAACTAACATATAACAAAAACAAGTTAACATATAACATACTCATCAACAACATATACCAAAATCATGAAGTTAACTATTATGTAACAATCAGCAGGTTAACACATAACATACTTATCAACAACATATAACATAATCATCAAGTTAAATAACATAAAACAACAACAAGTTACTATCATTCATGACTATTCAACACATGTGCATATGACCACATTGATTCACTAACTTCTATCACACATGTAACCAAAACAACAATATACTAACAAACATGTACATAACCCTGATGTTTATAGCAATCTATTAACTAACATACTTGCATGCCAATCATACAATACCTGTATGAGTATTTGCTATCATAGAATACCTGTATGACGATTTTCTCTTACCCCAAAGTATAGTGTTGCAACTTCACTTTGATTATCTGCATCTCCTGCTCTATCTCAACCAACACATCAGCATCATAACATTCCAAAAGCACCATGATGACCTAAAATACATACAATGACCTCATGGACAACAACTATAACCATGACAATGCATGCATAACAACATATAGACACTGACATGCATAAAAAATGCATTACTGACATGTACTCATGACGATCACATTCAATCAACAATACCATCAACTTTCACATGGTGAAACCACTATAACAATGACCACCACCATACATACACAACAAGCACATAGTCCACAACATACAAAACAAATATGAAACTGACATGTATGCATGAAAAACACCTAGAAATGCATAACCAATCATACACTTGTGATGACACACTTCACAAAAACAACATCCTCTTCCACATGGCGACATCACTACAACAATGATCGGCACCATGCATATGAAAAAATCATATATACCACAAGAATGATTAACACACGTGCAACCTACATGAATGTATGATCAACACACACTCCCCATCTAGTCCAATGTGTGAACCATGCTTAGATACCACTCTGTAACACCCTCCTCCCATATCTACCAAAGTAACCAACTAGTCAGGGTAAACATGTGACTATAGGTTTCTATGATCAGATTCAACCTCCTAGGTGACCTTAAGGAAGTGTAACTAACGGAAACACATCATACAAACCTTCCACATTAGCAAAAATACCCCTAGGAACCATCCCACCCCTCAGTTAACTATCCCTTGGATCCCACTAAGGTTTTAGGCCTTCAAATCCCCAAACACTTCCAAAGTATAGGCATGGGTGCATATGGGAGGCTTTGTATGCTCCCACAACATATGCATGTGTGCATCTAGGGACTTTTTCCCACATACTTGTGCTAGCATCCTCGATATTTGAGCCACTTTTTTAGGCCTAGAGGCCAAGTCACTCCCTAGGACTCAATGAAAAGTTCATAAATGAAATAAAACAGTGAAACAAATATGTATTTGCAAAAAAAATGACAAGGCCTAAACTGGACCCCTGCTAGCCATGACAGGAATTTTGTCAAACATGTCACAAATTTTTAATCTCCATATGTAAACAACATAACTAAGCATAGGGGTCTCATACTTATCTAAGAATCGCTAAGAAGCATTGTTCCCTTACATCATTAGCTGCATTATCAACTATTAGGTCATAGATACATTGCTTATTAATTTACAAATAAAAACATGAGGAGAGCCATACATCATCATTGTCATAATACATGCTTATAACCAACATAATAACAACAAAATGATCAAGGATACATCAGCCATAGAATCCACATATAAATCGATATATTTACACATAATATTTCAAGGAGAGAACCTCTTATTAATGAATGCAAAAACCCACCCGGGATGGGACTTCCATGTTCCACCCGACCATATATTGGCTGAGCCAAACCTCTCTAAAGCCAATCACCCCCGTGCCATATACCAAGCATGAATGTAGGACTCAAACTGAAAGAGCCAACCATGGTATCTCGAGGCTAAACCACGTCACCCTCATTAATAGAAATAAGGATTTACTGTAATCCACACTGGATCACTAGGCCAAAACAATAAACATGTTATATCCGAATTTACCATGATCTCCACCTGATCACTAGGCCAAAACAAGCATGGATACTACCAGATTTCTCCACCTACACTGTGAGGAATTTTCCCATTTCCCAGTCTCTTAAGGTTTACCACAATCCACAGTTTGATCTAGGGATTACTATGCCCTAAACTGAGACACATTCTCTAGGATTTACCATATATCACAACTCGGGATTCCTAGACCTGATGGAGAGAAACCCACCTCCAGGATTTACAGTATATCCCACATTCACTGGTAGAAAATTACTAGGCCCACCAAGGTAACACACTATCCGGATTTACCCCAACCCATAGTCTGGTTAAGGGGTTACTAGGCCATGTTTTCTATCATTTCGGAGATCCACCCCACTCAGGTTCGAATCCATCCAACAATCCAGCTCAACCAAAACATCAGAACTCCATCACACCATTTCTATACAGAAATGGCAAGGCTAGGCTGAAAAAAATGTCACACCTAGAGAAACCCATGTCATGACAGAAAAGAACCACATGCAATACCATGCATACCAAATCTAGCAAGGAAATCACAAATGAAAATCGATAACTGCAAAGAATCATGTTGTAGTTGCTTGATCCCACTCTTCCTTGCTTGCTTCTTCCTTCCTATTTCCTTATTTTCCTCTCTTGATCCAATGCCAAAGTACTCCAAGAAAACTCAAGTGTCCAAGAGTGAGAGAGGGAGAGAGAAAATAATGGGAGAGCTCCAAAGCTGAACTGAAAAAAGGTACCAATTGATCCTCAAAAGCCTTTTTATTGATGAAGCCTCTATTTCCTTCATTTTCCTCCTCACATGTAACATGTGACCTTTCACCTTCCTTTTCTCCTAATTTCAATTATTTTCATAAATAAATGTGCCAAAATTTCCATTTTTCCTTTCCAAATTCCTTTGCCATTGCCTTTTCCAATTTCCTTAGCCATATTAACTGAAATGAGCACACAATAGGATGTTTTTTTCCCAAAATTTAGCTTGAAATAAGTGTCCTATTAACCCTGGTTATTATTTTTTTCTTATTAACTTTTATTACATGAACTTTTAACTAGGGTTTGTAACACCTTGTTTATTAATTCATTAGTTGCATAATGCATGAGCATATATGTGCATAAACCATAAGCATCAAGTAAATAGTATGAGCATCAATAACTTAAATAAATAACCATGAGAAGCAACACAACAAATCATGTCATCACACATAGGATACTAGTCAACCGATCTAGCTTGTGGGTCTCAATAGCTAGTGAATATGTTATGTGTGGGATACTATCATGTTCATCAACTTCAACTACTATGAAATTTTTTAATGCATCCCAGGTTTGACACCATTTGTCTATATATTCAACAAACTGATTTGTAGAAGGTTGTTTCGGTTCTTCGTCTAGAATTATATCTTCTTATTATTCAGCAGATAGCAATTGCAGTAGGGGGCACATTTGTGAGATTTTGAATGTGGATAAGTATATCTTACTTTTATTGATTATCCATACAAGTTTGGTTTACTATGGGAATTTCGATCTCTCAAATTTCCCTGCTCGTCTCTTCTACACCAAACTGTGGATATCTCTGTATTGATATGAAGTCTATGTTGGAGGAATTCTTTGATAATAGGACTTAATATTACTACGATCAGGGGGCGGGGAATTTTTGACCCATAGTCATTAACTTCCATATTCTCTACATGCCTCCCATAGCTTAATTATAGACTATCACTTCTTGTAAGAGTGTTTGGTTCACTTCTTGTCAGAGCAAGAGGTGCTACGCCTGTCAAATCTAGGTGCTTTGTGATACCAGCAAAGTAGTCCCTTGCATCATCTCTCTCACGCTATCAAACTTGAGTTCTTAATCTCTCATTCAATTTTTTATCCCTCAATTATTGTCATTATTTTGTCTCTTGTCCCTTTCTATATTTTGGATATCGGTTGATTTTTTATACTAACATGTTTATGATTGGGTCCTCCATTTGGTTTCTTCCTCAAGCATGTATTCCCATGTGTTTGCAATGAATTGCTTTCCTCTCATTTTGAATTCTTCAACTTACTTTATACTTATCTATTTTATTTTGTGTATGTATTTCTCACGAAGCATCGAGAAAATCCTCCTTGTCGAACCAACTCTTAATTCAATTGGAGTTTATTAGTGTTTGCAGGGGTGATCAATATTCAACTATATGTCTGACTCCTTTGTCAGGGATAAACTTGTGAATAAAAGTAGGTATAGTGCAAAAGAAGTTGTCGTGGAAATATTTGAAAAAAACATTCCTTGATTCTTTCGATATAAATTCACTCTTCTATTGCTTGCTCCTCACAGAAGTCATATAATATCTTTCCAACCCACTCATGCAAGTTGGTTCTTCCTCCATATTTTAATCCTACTGACAGTCGATTGTTAGGTTATGTTTATTTCATTAGTAAGTGGCCGAGGAACTTCTTTATTTTAGTAGGAGATGCTTCAATAAATATCTCATGCACTTCCAAGAAGTGCAATCTAGCTTCTAAAACTAAAAAGCTATTTCTTCTTGCAAAATTCAAGTAATTATTGATTTTCTTCTGCCACCACTCTTGTATCTATTCTAAAGTTAACGTTTATGTATGCATATTGTGAATAATTGGGTCCAATACTACTTGCAACGAAACCAATGTTGTAATCTAGCAAAAAGTATGCATTGATATCCATTACGAAGGAATAACGAGTAAACTACATAATCATATGCAATACAATGAAGAGAGAAGAGACACAAAATAGTGGAGAGCCAACAAATCAACACTTTAGTACATAAAATCAAGTATAAGAATATATATATATACCTTGAATGGAAAGTTACAATAGCTTAATTGTCTAAACTGACTTTACCAGACTGACTAGGTCGGTCACCTTGACTAGGGAGTTGGCCAACTTACATTATAATTTTTTGTGTCGACTCAAATGGGATGGTCCCTCCAACACATGAAATGGTTAATTTGCAGAGAGATGTAGAAAAAATACATTCATTCCTCTCCCAATTCACATAATGTGGTGAATTTGGACTACTAAGAGAAATACTTTATTTATGGAAAAACATCCATCTTCATTCACCGTTATATACAAGTTTATTTACTTAATCTTTGATATTGATTCAAAAGTAATATCCAAAACATAGCAAGCAATTCTTGCATTCACTTAGGGTTTTTGTGATTTTTCATCAAGGTGGAATCATATGTTTTAAAACTTTATAGTATAATCATACATATATATTCTTTATGAAAAATAGAAATGAATACAATAACATTCACATATAGTACTCATATAATTACCCTAAAATCCCTTAACCAATATAATTAGAAAGCGTTTATAACCACACCTCCAACTCACATTGTATGAACACCATTTACAATACAATATATAGGATTCCATGGCATCCAAAACCCTAATCCATTGACAAATTTTATATTCGTTAATCAAAACTATATTACAATGGGCGGAAAAAACAATTGTCGAAAAATGCCAAAAGAAAGCCCATAATGGACTAAAAATAGTTGAATTTTTTCTTAGTGTTCAACAAATTAATCCCTATCCAAGGGGGGCCTATCCAATCCCCCTTGTGATCCCCTTAGTGAAATGTATAACACATGGATTTAATCATGCAATGAATATAACACATTCCCAACAAGAATCCTAGCATTAATCTAGGTGAGGACATAGTTTTCTAAATGAAGACACTGGTCTCCTTCAATCATAAGACAAGTACACACTCTAACAAAAATACAAAAATACATGAGATCGAAATAGTTATTTCCATTACTCTAAATATTAAGGTTTTGTTTTTTGATATACTTAGGCTCCCAATTGGTATGAAATTGGATAGATGGGTGAGACCATGAACAAACCTCACTCTTTCCATATTGTAAAGAAAGAAAAAACACTATGGCTAGGTTCCATACATTATCCTTCATTAACTTCTACAAGGAATATAATTTAGCGGCAAACAAGCTTGTCAAAGAGTCTTGCAAATCAATAAAATGTAAGGTTAAATTACTTATTATTAATGGGCATGTAACAACTCCATTAGGTGGCTTCCTATCACATAATTTCACTAGATATTATACACATCATACTATTGTTGACATTCCAAAATAAATAAATAAAAATTCTCTAAATTGTTATGGTTTTTTATAGAAATAATCACCATTGTAAATGGAATGTATGTAGAGGTTGAGGAAATCTTACTTTCCTTGATTTTTTTTTAAGCTTGTAGAGATGTAGACAATGTATATGTTTTTTGAATCCAAAGCATAGACTTGATGTTGATATCCCACACTTGTGGTTCATTTTACATAGAATCAATAATTAATATTTGAATAAAATTATCAATACTTTCTCTAATTAATGTGCTTGTCCGTCATCAATTTTTTTTTTTAATGGAAATTTGGAACAATGATTATGGTTAAGAATTTGGAATAATCCTCCTTTATTAGTTTGAGTAATTTATATTGGTTTATGTACTCATTTGTATCTTTGTCTAGTAATGTCAAGTAATTTTTAAAGCTAGATTAAATTAAATAATAATAATAATTTTAATTTTAAGGTCATAGTCAAGACAAACCCAAATTGGTCTATCAGACTCTACTTTTTGTGGAACAAATGACCCACCTCCACACAAGATACATGTGACTACTATATTCTACAAAAACATGCATACTCTACCCCCTCTTCAGATTTGACATGTAACCTCTTAGGAGAAAACATTAAAGTTAACTTAAACCAATTATGTCAATATGTGTACATATTCATATCTTTCTAACATTGACACGAACAAATATAATTATATTAGTTTTCATACTTTACACATCCTTCTTAATGATGTTTGATGGAATTAATGTAATTTAAGTTGGTCAATAATATCATTCTGACCAACTCTCCATGCTCGTCCATATTCTATATAGACATGCTGAACAAAATGTTGATCATATAGAAAGCACTAGTGAAAATCGGCATGTTATTAAATAATATCACTTTTATATCAGTGACGATTGTACACATGATACATATTTTGCACAACACTATTTTGGAAAGATTTATGACTCCTTGAAAAGTTGTGGAATAAAATTTAATGAACATTTGATATGGTCAGATGGATGCACAGGTCAATTCAAATATTCACGATCATTCTTTTTGTTGTGTTGTCTTCATATGAAAACCCGCATTAAACTTTTTTGGAATTTCTTTGAGACTGGTCATGGAAAAGGAGAACATGACGGTGCAGGGGCATGCATAAAATGCGCACTCCGAAGATATCAAATGGACCTCTCTGCAAACCGACTTGTGGACATTAAAGAAGTTGTTCAATTTTGCATCGCTACACTAAGCCATGAGACTAACCGATCAAGGGAAGTGCGAAGGTACATTCAATTTAATTTGTATTGGATATCCAATTTTACACAATGTACATTTATCACAATGATTATCTTTGATGGTATTTTGATATGTCACTGTTAAGAAAGGATGAGATGTAGAGGCTACCTACCTGGCCCTTTACAGACTCCTTTAGAAGTTGTAGAAGTTAATACTCAACAAACAAACTAAAATCCTATGGATTTTAGCCACTTTAGGTTCAGTTTTTAGGCCTTAAAGTTCTCCTTGAATTAATGGGAGAAAGCCTTGAGTTTGGGGGATCCTACACTATGGAAGTTCAACTACTTTAGGTTTAGACTTTAGGCCTTAAATTTTTCCTTGAGTTAATGGGAGAAAGCATTGAGTTTGGGGAATCTTATCCTATGGCAATTCAGCTACTTTAGGTTCAGTTTTTAGGCCTTAAATTTTTCCTTGAATTAATGGGAGAAAGACTTGAGAAATGACACATGATTTAAAGTTAATGGGAGAAATCCTTGAGAAATGACACATGCTTTAAAGTTTGCCTAAGGGTTTATGGGAGAAATGACACATGTACATGGTTTGTCTTAAAGTGGTATTGGTTTATGGATATTAAAATGAAGAACTTATATTTAGATCTATTCCAGAGATTGTCTGTAGGGGAATTTACTAGATATGTCACCTTTTAGAAAATATGAGATCCAAAGGCTACCTAGCCCTTTACAGAATCTGCCTTTAGAACTTGTAGAAGTTAACACTCAACCGACAGACTAAAATCCTATGGAATTTCAACCACTTTAGGTTCAGTTTTAGCCCTTAATTTTTTCCTTGAATTAATGGAAGAAAGCCTTGAGTTTGGGGGATCCTATCCTATGGAAGTTCAGCTACTTTAGGTTCAATTTTTAGGCCTTAAAGTTTTCCTTGAATTAATGGGAGAAAGCCTTGAGAAATGACACATGTTTTAAAGTTTGCCTAAGAGTTTATGGGAGAAATTACACATGTACACACTTTGCCTTAAAGTGGTAGTGGTTTATGGATATTAAAATGAAGAACTTCTATTTAGATATGTTCCAGAGATTGACTGTAGGGGAATTTACTAGATATGTCACCTTTCAGAAAAGATGAGATCCATAGGCTACCTGGCCCTTTACAGACTCTGCCTTTAGAACTTGTAGAAGTTAACACTCAACAGACAAACTAAAATCCTATGGAAGTTCAAACAAACTAAAATCCTATGAAAGTTCAAACAAACTAGGTTCAGTTTTTAGGCCTTGAATTTTGCCTTGAATTAATGGGAGAAATACTTGAGTTTGGGGAATCCTATCCTAGGGAAGTTCAACTACTTTAGGTTCAGTTTTTAGCCCTGAAATTTTGCCTTGAATTAATGGGAGAAAGCCTTGAGAAATGACACATGTTTTAAAGTTTGCCTAAGAGTTTATGGGAGAAATGACGCATGATTTAAAGTTTGCATAAGAGTTTATAGAAGAAATGACACATCTATGGGAGAAATGACACATGTACACAGTTTGTTTTAAAGTGGTAGTGGTTTATGGATATTAAAATGAAGAACTTCTATTTGGATTTGGTAGTGTTTTATGGATGTTAAAATGAAGAACTTCTATTTAGATCTGTTCCAAAGATTTATTATAGGGGAATTTACTGGATATGTCACCTTTCAGAAAAGATGAGATCCAGAGGCTACCTGGCCCTTTACAAACTCTGCCTTTAGAACTTGTAGAAGTTAACACTCAACAGACAGACTAAAATCCTATGGAATTTCAGCTACTTTAAGTTCAGTTTTTAGGCCTTAATGTTTGCCTTGAATTTATGGGAAAAATCCTTCAGTTTGTGGGAAAATTGCATGTCCATGGTTTGCCTTAAAGTTTATGGGAGAAATCAGATCTAGAAATGACATGCCTTAAAGTTTTCCTTGCCTAGAGTTTAAGATAGAATTGACTTGTACATAGTTTTCCTCATAGTATATGGGAGAAATGACATTTCCTTATAGTTTATGAGAGAAATGACATAGAAGTGACAGAGAAATAACATAGAAATGACACATATCAAAATTCACACCTTTATGAATTTGTGGGAGAAATGACATGTACAGGGTTTGCCTTAGAATTTAATTTTCCATTTAGTTTTCCTTGAAGTTTATGGGATAAATCACATGTATAAACCTTGACTTTGACATCTATATCAAATTTTTTAATAATTTATAATAATGTCATTTTTGGCTTGTACTATCATTCATTCTTGATATGTACAAGAATTTTACAACTTGAACATCAACCTACACTATCATCATATCACTATAGCCATGTCAACCTAGATTATTTATATCCATTACATCATAAAACACTCCACTTTTAACATTTTACAAGATTAGAAGCATCATGGAAGGTGTAAATTTAGGTACATTAATAAAATACAACCATGTAAATCTAGATCATTAAGATCCATTACATCGTAAAACACTCCACTTTTAACATTTTACAAGATTAGAAGCATCATGGAAGGTATAAATTTAGGTACATTAATAAAATACAGTCATGTCAATCTAGATTATTAATATCCATTACATCATAAAACACTCCACTTTTAACATTTTACAAGATTAGAAGCATCATGGAAGGTTTAAATTTAGGTGTACATTAATAAAATACAGCCATGTCAATCTAGATTATTTATATCCATTACATCATAAAACACACCACTTTTAACAAACACTCCACTTTTAACATTTTAAAAGATTAGAAGCATCATGGAAGGTGTAAATTTAGGTACATTAATAAAATACAGCCATGTCAGATGTTGGAGGGAAAAAACTAACAATTAATGTACCATGTGGCTTATACTACGAAGGATGACAAAGCTACTGTATGTTGCTTGGAGAAAACTTGAAGAGCAGATACATCTAGACATCTAGAGACTACCTCGCAGATAGTTTGTACAAGTATTGTGCTTGAAAATGATGATTACTCTTCTTGATAAAGTTGTAGTGAGCTAAGTTGACCTATAGTAACACTGTAACCATGCTCATTGTATAGAAAGTTGCTTAACTTATGTAAATACCATCACACTAGTTCAATAGTGAAACCTATTAATTTCGCTTCTGTTTTCTTTTAGGACATTAATCTCCAAACAGATATGAGGATAAGATTGAATAGGGAAAAACTAAGAGGAAAGATAGAGAATAAATATATACTAACAATATATGGCCCAAAAATAGCCTCTGATGCTGCTACAAATATTTTTATTATGATGATAGTATTTTGTTTACTAGGATGTTAGAGTGATATATGGAATCTGAAACATCTAGGTAACATCTGAATCTGAAACATTCATTATATATTCCTTATTGAGACTTGACCAGAAACCACATAGGACTTTGTAAGTGGAGCCATGTGGCACATATGGTTAGGAAGTAATCTTTAGTGGCAAAATCGTTGAGAAATCCAATTAATTTATATAGTATATTTATGAATCTTCAAATTTTATGTAAAGGTGGATATATATAATTTTGTCGACACTTTCACGTCATTTTTAATTACACTTAACTGCATTTTTATAGGAGATTGTGATATGGAAACAGATGTTTTATGTGATTACTATGTTTTGTACCAGTTTTTAGCACATTATATCTTGGTTAGGATGATTCAACTTGATGCAAGAAGTTTAAGGTTCATCAGCTAGTCATGTGTGATTACTCTGTTTTGTACCAGTTTTCAGTACATTAGATCGTGGTTAGGATGATTCAAATTGATGCAAGAATTTTAAGGTTCATCAGCTAGTTAAATTATATTTGAGGGTGTTCTAATTAATTAGAAACAATTTGGAGACAAAATCCCAAAAATATATGGGAAAAAATAAGATTTAAAGAAATTTAGCCTGAATACCTTCAACACCCACACATTTTGCCCACAACAAATTGAAATTTTGAAAAATATTTTAAAAATGAGACAGATGACCTCAAAAACAATTGAAATATATATGAAAAATGAGACAAATGACCTAAAAAACAATTGAAAAATATTTTTAAAATGAGACAGATGACCTCAAAAACAATAGAATTCTTTGTTCAAGCAATCGAATTCCAAAAGGTATTTCTGAAAAAACAATTGAAAAATATTTTTAAAATGAGACAGATGACCTCAAAACAATAGAATTCTCTTTTCAAGCAATCGAATTCCAAAACGTATTTATGAAATTTACAATCTAAGTTAAGTTCAACCTGCAATTTAAAGAGAATCTCAAAGTTTTAAGCAAGAATATTTTAGAATCAAATAAACAAAATTAAATTAAAAAAAACTCCTATCAGTATTTCAGAATTCTAAAATCAAATTAAGTTCAACCTGCAACAGAGTTGGGCTCATTTGGTATGATCTTGGTTAGGATGATTCAAAGAGTAACAAACTAGGATGAAGGGTAACAGACTAGTATAAACAAACCAGTAACGCAAGCATTACACTATTACGAGCTTTGTAATCACCAGTATTATATGTAACTAGAAGTTGAAATGGCTGGGATACTAATCACTGTGATTACATAATGTAAGTTCAACCTACAATAGAGTTGGGCTCATTTGGTGTGATCTTGGTTAGGATGATTCAACGAGTAACAGATTAGCATGAAGGGTAATAGACTAGTATAAGTAAACCAGTAGCACAAACATTACACTAATTACAAGCTTTTTAATCACTAGTATTATATGTAACCAGAATTTGAAATGGTTGGGATACTAATCACTGTGATTGCATAATCAATAACGTTTTTTTACAAACCCAACAAAAGAGAAAGTCGCCAGTACCAAGCCAGTAGTAGCCTGCTAGATACATGACTGCAGATAAGACTAACAAGATACCCAACTTGGATTTGCTTCCCTCTGTTTGTCTTCATGCATGAAATGATAAATTAAGGTGAAATCTCTATGCTTGGTTTAGTTCATTGAAATTATAGCTTGAGATGGATGTGGTAGGTCTAATATAATTGTGTTCGTAATCTGGTTTGTGGTTGTGTGATGTGAAGAAGGGTTTCTGTTTTTCTAATGTTAAGAAAATGATATCATTTTTCTTCCAAACACCTAGTACAAATTTATTACCCAAAATAGTGGAGATATCGTTATCCTTATTTAACACAATGCCCAACAACATGCTATGAATCTGGTGTTTCTTGTGAACCGCACATTGCTAAATGACATAAAGAACTAATAAAATTGTTTCATAAAAAAAAATGGAGAATAACCGTAAATGCCTATCAACTAACATGATTATATTAATAAAATAGAGGTATGTTAGATATATTTATAATTAAGTATATGGTGGATATTTAATGTTAAGATTTAATAATAAATCTCCAAATAAGTTTTTCTAATAGAGTTGAAGAGAGAGAGAATCGACCGTGAAATGTTGTCCATGCCTCTAAGGGTATTTAGAGCTTGCATGTATTGAGAACTTTACGTCCAAATAGTTCAACTTCAGTCAAACTAGTGTAGTTATAATCTAATTAGTTGTAGTGAACTCTGAGTCCCAATCAATTAGAATAGAAAATTTATGCTTCTAACTAGGAGGCTGGCTGGAAATAAGTCTTCGTTCCAGTAAAGCATTACAAGGCCATTCTGGTAAGGGGATGGTCGGGTATTGGGAAGATATGAAAGGTTATTTATATAGACTATTTAGTTAGAAAGGTTCAGCCAAGGTCCTGACCAACTTCATATAGAAAGCATTCACCAGCTTACAGAACACTTACTTAATTTATCTCTTGGGTACCACTATTAACTACTGTTACTGCAAAACCTTTCCCATACTATTATGTAACCTGAGGTTGTTAATCACACGTCAAATCAGTAACCTATTAGATTATGGTAAGTGGAATAATGAAATGACTCGAATGACCATACCGACGACTAAGATTGAAGAACCAAGATCCCTAAGCTCTGAAGCCTCTATCAATTTCTATCCTTTTATATATCTCACCTCACTCATAAGAGGTAATCCACCCAGCTCTTACATGTGTTGAGTTTGTGAGGTTTAAGATAGCCTCCATTTTCAGGTTTCCGATTGAATTGGTTGGAAGATGGCAGTGGTTATATTATGTTTATGAGTGCCCAATTAAGCTAGCATTAAGCTATTACGTATATAATACATCTAGTAGTCATGTAGACTTCAGAAAATTACATTTAAACTATAATTTTCCAATTCAAAGACTTCAGAAAATTACATTTAAACTACAATTTTCCAATTTATAATTTTCCAATTCGGAGACGTAGGAACCTGGAAATTCAGAGACATCGAGGCCACAATGAGAAAAAGACGTCAAGACCGCAATGAACAGAAGACGTCGAGCCCACAAATAGAAGACAAGCAGGAGGTCGAGGACGTCACGAATTACAAATTACCTGCAAAAACAAAAAAAAACAATTATAAAATTAAAATAGCAGAAATCTAGAAATCCAACAAATTTCACAACAATGAAAAAAATCATAGCAAAAACCAGAAAATTCTCACTTGCACCTGTGACCCTCAACAACAACAATAAGCCCACAACAGTAATACGACAACAAAAATAAGCCCACGACGGTAATACGAAAACAATAAGCCTGAAACCTATTCATGACTCAAGGATGGTGTATTTATAAACTAAAGTTTGGCCATATTATTTTAAAATTTTGATCGAACTAATAGTCCGGTCGAACTATTAGTTCTGTCGAACTTTAGTTGTCTATTTTCTCATCTCTGAAAAAAAATATGTTTTCACACACCGTCAATGTAAATGTCAGAATGAGTACGGTCAAACTAATTTCAAAAGTTTGGTCAAACTCTAAGACAGTTCAGCCGAACTCTAAAACAGTTCGGCCGAAATTTTATAAATGTTTGGCCGAAATGTTGGGAAAATCACTTTTCCGCCCCCGATTCTCGCAAAAGTATAACCCACCTTCATGGGTTTACCCTTAGTTCAATAACATCACCCATAAATATAACCATTTTATGGAATAAATAATTAATTATTACTACAATTGCATAAGATAATGTTATTAAATTATAATATCTATTTTTGTTATCAATATGTGTCATTTTTTTAAACACATTTTATTTATATTGATTAAGTTTGGATGTGTTGATCCAGATTGGATGATTATATTGTTTTTCATCCATCTCGGAGCATTTGGAGTGAAAAAAGAGGAGTCAATTCATGGGACCGTTTTTACTAGCAAGACTCAGTTTGGCAAACAAGGTCTGAAACCTTCCGAGAGTGTTTTGAGGCATCAAACGACATTTTTTGGGGGTAAAAAATTGTTTCTTGGCACTATTTCATGTTATTCTACACGCAACGATCTTTCCAACAACATAAGAAGCACACCAATCAGAGTTTGTATGCAAATGTTATGCCACTAAGAAGTTGAACTTCTTGTTTTCATGCCTGTAGTTCAAGAGGATACCACGTTAGCCCTTGTTTTCATGCCTGTAGTTCAAGAGGATACCACGTTAGCCCCTACTATTCATGGAAAATGGGCTAGCCATGTGTTTGTGATGTAAAAGACTCTAGAAGAGTCGATATTGTAACTCTAGTTAAGATTTGATGTAGTCAAAATTATCCACTAATAGGCTATCGACTTGTGTTATAATCAGACTGCTAGGAGGAAGAGGAGTCCATTCTTTCGAGAGCATTTTGTTCCATAGTTGAGAAAAGATATCTAGGAGGGATAGGAGGCAGAGCACACAGATAGAATCTATGCACTGTAGCAGCTCACGGGCCACAGACATTACTTCTTTGTACCTGCAGCCATATTTCCAAATAGAGAAAGAGAGCAAAGCGACCTTGTCTTCCAACTGGGTTTTCTCCTGAAAGGGTTTGCTAGCGAGCATATCTTGCGTCTTGTGTGTGTGTGTGTGAACTTATTGTTCTCTACTTTTCTGCATAATTTCCATACGCATGCATGCACTAATCACAATTAAATATACAAAGCTAGAATTTTAATAAAACTGTAATAGTGTAAAATTTCAGTATTAATATATTATTATCAAATTTGTTGTGACGAACTATCCAGTGGAATATACATGACAATTTACGGATCAAACGTATTTATGTTGGAAAAAGGATGTCATATTTTAAATATTTTTTATTATAAATATTAAGTGTATGTTCAAGATTTAATAAAAAATAATATTCGTCATCGTCGTCTTTTAATGAAAATTTGTGATTAAATTTATTAAGTTGTATTTTATAAATGGGATTTGTGATTATTTATGTTATTAAAAGGTTTTTTTTAAACACGCAAATAAGTTCCAACCCTAAAATTTGAATTCTTGACACCCTATTGCCACATTTATCTTTATTGTTACACATGAGGTGTAGACCAATTGAATTCTTGACACCCTATTGCCACATTTATCTTTATTGTTACACATGAGGTGTAGACTAGCTAGTTTATGTGTGGTTTAGTCCCCTCCAAGTCTTAGGTTCAAACTTCATGGCGAGGGGTCAGGGATGGAAGCCACTTAGGGGGAACTAGTGTGACAAGTGATACTATATATATATATATAAGAAAAGTAGAGAACGACAAAATAAGCTCACACACACACATAAGACACAAGATATGCTCTCTATGAAACCCTTTCGGGAGAAAACCCAGTTGGAAGATGAGGTCGCTTCGCTCTCTTTCTTTGTTTGGAAATATGGCTACAGGTACAAAGAAGTAATGTTTGTGGCCCCTGGGCTGCTACAATGCAAAAATCCTCTCTGCGTCACAAAAATAATAGATAATTAAAATTAAATTTAATAAATTACTAAAACATGTTGTCATTCTTGTTTCTTGTTTTCATTCGTGTCACTATGAGGAAAAAAAAACAAAAAATCCTTTCTAGCTAGCAAGACACCCTATCAATATTTATTAACAATTTAATTTATATAACTAAACTAATATAAAATAAACTAAAAAACAATATAAAAAATTAAATTTAATAAATTAATATAAACATAAATTAAAGGGAAATAAATTTAAATTTAATGAGTTTGGTAAGAATATTGATGGAAGAAGTAGGTAAGACAAACTTTTGAAAGAAAAAGAAAAGAAAATAATTAATATTCTTTTTATTTAGATTCATCATATTAATAAATAAAATTATTTCATGAAGCTTTGGAATGGAAACATATAGGAGGATTAAAAGTATCCCAAGATGCAACAATTTAATTTATATAACTAAACTAACGTAAAATTTAATAAAAATAATATAAAAATAAAATTTAATAAATTTCTAAAAGATATATTTATGTAAATATAAATTTAATGCAATAAATTTAAATCTAATAAATTTTGTAAGAATATTGATAGAAGATATAAGTAAGAGAAACTTTTGAAATAAAAAAGATAAAAAATAATTGACATTTTTAAATTTATGTTCATCATATTAATAAATAAAACTTTCATATAAAAAGATGTTTCTTCCATTTACTAAACAACCTTGTTCCATTTTAGACCTCGTCTAGACCTCGTCTAATTTAGAAGAAGAAGTAGGTTGGCACTATTTTATGTTTAGTTTACTATATATATATAGTTTATCAATATTTATAAACAATTCAATTTATATAATTAAATTAATATAAAATTTCATGAGTTTTGTAAATATATTGATAGATGATGTAGGTAAGATACACTTTCGAAACCAAAGGAAGAAAATAATTGATATTTGTTTACTATATTAATAAACCAGAACTTTACATAAAGATGAACTTTTTCCACCTAATAAGCTGGTTTTATTCTAGATTTAGTCTGGTATATATATGGTTCTTGTTTACATTAGTGTAAAAAGAAATAATTACGTTTTTTTATAAAATATGCTTAATTATATTTAACAATTATTTAATTTGTATAATTAAATTAATACTAATTAAATGTAATATAAAAATAAAAATTTAATAAATTACTAAAAACATATATTTTATTTTAACATAAATTAAATTGCAATAAATTTAACCTTAGTTTTGTAAGAATATTGATGGAAGATGTAGGTCAGACAAACTCGTGAGTTATTGGGTTTTGTAAGAATATTTATGGAAGATGTAGGTGAGACAAACTCGTGAGTTATTGAGTTTTGTAAGAATATTGATGAAAGATGTAGGTAAGATAAATTTTTGAAATTTATAAGAAAATTGATAAAAAAAAATGTAAGGAAAATAAATTTTTAAAATGAAAAAAAAATATATGCTTGACTTTTTTGCATTTATGTTCATTATAATAATGAATCGAGTTTCATATAAAGACAGGGCTAGAAAATGGCTATTTAGTTTCTTTGGATGTGACAAATTTTGGAATCTTTATTGAAAAAGGAATTGAATGACTTTTGGATCTATGCAAATAATGATAAATAAATGGCATCAAATACGACAAATTTTGGGATCTACTTCCGAGATCTTCAGCTACCCATCAATCTCATTGATTAGCACACCATAAAGAGGCCACCCGGGTTTAAAATTATCCAGCACCAGATTCGATATCCACTGATACGATTAACGAGGCGCCAATGGCAGACCTTTTTTCATTACTATTGGTGGTGTTCACGGCAGCGGTGGCAGCGGTGACGCTCCACCTTATTCACAGGAGGTGGAATGTCCAGAAAAGCGAGAAAAAGACTGTCCATCTGCCTCCTGGGTCGACTGGATGGCCGCTGATTGGCGAAACTTTCAGTTATTATCGCTCCATGACCAGCAATCGTCCCAGGAAATTCATCGACGACAGAGAGAAAAGGTAAGATAAACTCTCTGGGTGTTTTTCCTTTTAACTTTGATCAATGTGCAGTACAGAGGGGTTTTATCAATGTGTAATGCACAGGGGTTTGTTTGGTTGAAATAATATCAAAAGAGGTTCCTTTTTCGAAATTTGATCAATGTGCAGTACCGAGGAGTTTTATCAATGTGTAGTGCACAGGCGTTTGTTTGGTTGAAATAATATAAAAAATAGGGTCATTTTTACTTTTATCGATGTGTAGTGCACAGGCGTTTGTTTGGTTGAAATAAAAAATAGGGTCATTTTTACTTTTATCGATGTGTAGTGCACAGGGGTTTGTTTGGTTGAAATAATATAAAAGATAGGGACATTTTTACTTCCATGGTAGATTATTTTGGAAA
This sequence comes from Pinus albicaulis, assembly GCA_034641835.2. Lineage (NCBI taxonomy): Eukaryota > Viridiplantae > Streptophyta > Pinopsida > Pinales > Pinaceae > Pinus > Pinus albicaulis. The sequence goes on along the minus strand of JAXQQM020085370.1, from coordinate 966 downwards.
TATTTCAAAATGTGATGGTTTCAAATAATTGATCTACAAAATTTTTATGGAATTTGCAATTGAGTTATGTGTCATTTGTGTAAATTATTATCAAAATGGAAGAGTTAGTTTAAATAGTTAATTATATTAGATTTTAAAATATTTTTGGAATTTACAATTGAATTAAGTTAAGCATAAAAATATTAAGATGTAATAATGGGTATTTAGATATTATTTTTGGGATTCAATCTATGACCATTTCCATGAGAGCTAGTGTTAACTGACTAAATTCTTATGATTTTTGAGTAGTTCACTTAGCACTCATTATATCTGGTAATGTCACAAGGGTGAAGAAGTGGGATTGAAAGTAGTGAAATGAATCACATAGCGTCAGTCAATCATCACTTCTGGGCATTGCATCACCTGATGCAATGAGTGTTAAGTGGACTATTCAAAAGACTATTCAAAAATCATGAAAATTAGTCAGTTACCACTAGCTCTTATAGAAATGATCATAGATGGATGACTTACATAACACAGTTGAATTCCAAAAATGATATCTAATATAATGCAAGAACCCCTCATACTTAAATAGGTGTATTTTCCACAAAAATTCTCTATATTCTGACAAATTTTTTAAATATAAATCATAGAATTTTTGTTTTGAAAATATTTCAAAATTGATTATTAAAGCAAATTCAAATAATTGTTTTCTCGAGTTTCAAAACATTTCTGAAATTTACAATGAAGTTAAGTTCAGCACCAAAATATACCAATATAGTAATGGGTATTTTTTCCACAAAAGTACTCTGTACTCTGTCATACTCTGCACTCTGTAATCATAGATTTTTTTTGTTTATGGGAAAGATAAGTTGTACTCTGTCAAATTTTTGTTGAGATATAAGAATGATTTAGACTTGTAAATCATATAATTTTTTGATTATGGGAAATATTAGTTGAGTAATGATATTCACATCAGAATTAACC
>JAXQQM020060368.1:0-43937 GCA_034641835.2 Pinus albicaulis | reverse complement strand
GCCAATAAGGCATGCAGGCACCAAGGTACCATAAAGAGTCTCTAGACCCACTTCCTGGATAATGAGTTGAAGTCGACAGGAAGTGACCTTGATCGAAGGTGGGCCATAATGATTCCCACATCATCGACACGAGACAGAGGAACATAATGTTTTGTTGTGAATCGGGATCATATGAGAAACAGAGGAAGGTTGATATTCGCAGAGGCCAACTTCTCTTGAACATATAGCAGGCACGATAGTGAATTTGGCGGTATTTGACATCAACGGATCCGAGAGGTCATGGTGACGAGGCAATGAGAAGATGAGAGGTCAAAGGGATTACCCAAACCCACGGAGGCAAGTGAAAAATGAGATGAGATGTCCCCAACCCGACACGAATGCGGACAAGTGCCATGTTCAAGAGCGACATACTGCCGACACGACAATGATGCTGGTTCCATTTTCCCCACCATCTTGGTGAGTACCTCTTTATTTTTACACAAGCTTGAAGAGGATACCATATGCTTGTCATATAAATCCGTCCTTCGGACGAATCCATCCTAGTACATTTAACGAGCCCTAGGAAGGGGGAACTCGGAGAACGTCATTTCGACTGGATCCGATGTCATCAGGGTTTAACGAGTCTGAAAAATGGAGAACTCGGTGTCTTTTCATATTTAGAGAGTTTGAAAAGACAACATAAAAGTAAACTCCAGCGGTCCCTTTTCGTAAATAGTTCCTCGGACCCAAAAAGGTAGAAAACAATATCCGAGAAAACCTCCTAGTCGCGATAGGCTAGGGTATTCCTTTTTCGTAATCAATCCATCCCAGCCCGAAAAAGGGTTAAACGTATACTGGGTAGATGTCGATTCGTGTCCATTTTAACAAGATCGAAACGACAAGGGCCTCGGCATTCTTTTCATGTTTAGAGAGTCAGAAAAGAGATGAAAGATGACTCCAAAGTGACTTTTTCGTGTATTTACCGAGTCTGAAAAAGTATAAAATACAACTCGTTTCCATCGTTAAAGTCGCAAAAACCTGCTGCTGCACATACCAAGCAACCGTAAAACCCATTTTCGACATAACATATTCAAATATTTGATAAAAATAACTTTTAAAATTATTTTAAAGTTGAAAAATCTATAAATATGTCAAAATGGTAAAAATAAAATTACATTTACTATTTACCTCGGTAAAAAGCAACAGTGATCCATTTGGAGCAGAAACTTCTGACGGCGATTGCGACAGATCCGGTTGACCATTCAGTTTCTCATCTGCCACAGGTAAGAGGCGCTCCCTTGCTCTGCATTTTCATCCATTTTTTAATAGTTTTACCCTGTAAATCAGTTATCTAGGGCCACTTTTGAAAATTTAGGGCCGCGCTCATTGGCGCGGGTATCGGGCACGGACCCGCGCCAATGGGCTCTTTTATACAAAGGACTCGCGCCACGTGGCGCGACTGTTCACAAAACAGCCGCGCCAGCGGCCGAACCTAAAAATCCGCCTAAAAAATCGACATTTAGACCAAATTGCATGGAATTTGAGGCTCATCAGAGATCTAACTGAGGGTTCATGACCATATGAATGCAGGTAATCAAGCAAAATGGTGATTGAATGGAAAGAATGAGAGCATGGAGAAGAGGATGAAAAAGCCATCCAAAGTCAAGCTCTCATGAATGCCCTTAGAAACTGTGGGCTGAAAAAGTTCTTCCTCACACCCTGTTTACGAGCTCAGCCCGAGCTCCTCCAGTATTTGATCAGTATCTGGGATGAACATGAACAGGTGTTCAGGTTACGAGACCAGGTATTAGAGCTGGAGGTTTCTGATGTTTATTTTATCACTGGATTGTCCCGCAGGGGTCCGATCCCTGTCTTGACTAGAAGCAGACCATCTGGGGAGAAGATGGAAGAAGTGATGGCACGAGTGTGCCGAGGAGCACAAATGGGATCAGGAAGCAAGAAGGTGGATATCCACACTATCCTTGATCTGGCATTGAGATTTGTCCTACATACCATCACGCGGGCTGTAGGGTCATAGGCACCGCACGAGGCCACAAAGGCCCAGCTCCTGCTGGCCTCAGAATGCATGGGTCCCTTACTTTTCGACTGGGCAACAGCAGTAACAATCAATATGAAAAGGCAGCTCACAAAATGCAAACAGAGAAAACTAAAACAATTTGGTTATGGTTCCATCCTAGTATCGTTCATTCTGGAACGCTTACCAATCTTCCAGGGCCAAGGGGCCGCAATAGCAGATCCGATACCACGAGAGCCAAGAATGGCTCGCTGGGCAGCATTAATGCCCAGAGCTGGAGGCGACCAACAGATGTCCTGGAGGCCAGAGTTTTTTAGGTGGTTACGGCGCCAGCTGATTGTCATGGAAGACTGGCCCTATGCAGGAACTGACTTCACCGGAGACCCAGATCTCCCACTACCAGAAGGAGATGACTGGGACGAGGAGTTGGGTAAGACCTCATGTTTTTTGATTTTATATTTTATGTTTTTTTTTGTTAATACATATTCGTCCTAACACATTTCATATATGCATGCAGATGTGGGACCTAAGAGACCAGCTGGGATGTCTCCAATCTCACGGAGGACACAACTCGCCCCTGATCCTCAGGGGGAGGGCACCGGAGGAGAGGAGTTGATCCAGAATCTCGAGGGCATTGCCCACGGGATCCCAGACTATGCTCGGCTGGCAGACGTACCGATGGCATACCAGCGCCACACGGTGGGAGTTCCGAGTCGGATCCACCGAATCCGGAGATGCTTAGTGCGTGCAGTCACGTGCTATCATGAGCACCATGCGGATTAGCTCTTAGGATTTATACCAAAATTATTTTTTGAGAGACGTATCGTCTCCGGATGTACTTAAGACGATTATGTATATTTTTGACTTTTATGTGACACACTCTATGTAAACATTTCGATATCTATATATATACATATCTATTTCTGGATGGATCTTTCTTTACATGTGATGATGATTTATAAATTGCGCAAATGTCTGTCTAATACCAAATTTGCTACTGAATCTGTTAGTGTATTCAAATGCCTAGGTATATGATGATATGTAATGTAGTCAAAATTCCTTTCCAGTAATCGAATATGCATATACAGACGTAAGATGGACGGGTTTCTTACCGAATAGTGTCCGTTCAGTTGTAACACCACAAGCTGTGAATCTAGATACACGAGCAATTCACGGATACCAAGGTTTACTGCCTCGGTTAATAATTTTAACACAGCACTATATTCCGCGATGTTGTTCATGGTACGTCCTAGACACACTCCTTGCAGGTTGATCAACTCACCAGCAGGATCATAGATTACCTAGGCTGCTGAAGACAGATTCCTGGTACTGCGGGAGGCACCATCCGCGAAACCAACAAATGGATGAATAGACATCTGCACAACCAGGAAGACCCGATCAGCAGAAAGATGTTTACAAAGCACACCACACTATACATGCACACAAATGCAAGAACACACACCTATGTACACACACACCACACCAAGAAATCGCTTCAGGCATAGTACTTTTTAAGGTACAGCCCATTTCTGGGCTGCGCCAGCGGAACTCCTTCATAATCTATAAGCTCGTAGGCCCCGTTTTTCAAAACACGTTTTACTATATAGGGCCCGTGCCACATAGGCTGGAACTTACCGGCTCCAAGCTTGTCATGTGCTTGATCGTACAGGAGGACGAGGTCTCCTTCAATAAAGGAACGAGGAGAAACAGATTGATCAAAATGAGTTTTGACCCTCTTCTTTTGTGCTTCGATAACCAAAGCAGCCAGACGACGGGTTTCATCTAACCATTCCAGATATAGAAGATGTTCTTCCTCAGCAGAAGTATTAGGTAGAAGCTCCACATCTAATTTCAACGAAGGAATCTCGCATTCAACCGGAAGAGTGGCTTCCAGACCGTACACCAATTGAAATGGTGTGAATCCAGTTGCACTCTTAGCAGATGTTCGGTATGCCCAGAGAGCTGAGAACAGTTGGAGATGCCAATTGGATTTATGAATACCAACTGTTCGCTGAAGCATAGTGACCAAAACCTTGTTCACTGCTTCAACTTGACCATTCGCTTGAGGGTAGTATGGTGTTGAGCTGTCGTGACGCAAGCCCAACGTTGAAGTCAGCTCCGCCATCATGTAATCGCGGAAATGAGTACCGTGATCAGTGACGATGGCTTGAGGAACCCCGAACCGTGCGATAACGTGGTTGAATATGAATTGAGCAGCCGTTTTCCCGTCAGCAGCTAGTGTAGGCATCGCCTCGGCCCACTTAGTGAAGTAGTCGACGGTGACAATGATATACGCATGCCCCCCGGCCGAGTGAGGGTTACACGTCATAAAATCCACGCCCCATTTCGCAAAAGGGCCGACGGTAATAACGGGATGCAATGGTAAAGGCGGCGCGCGCATCTTGCGCTGAAATATCTGGCATGCATGACATTTACGGACTGCAGTGATACAGTCTTTGAATATGGAAGGCCAGAAATACCCTGCTCGCAGAATCTTCTGGGCAGTAGCATACCCGGACATATGTCCACCACAGGCGCCACTGTGGCAGTCATTTAGGACCTTTTCAGCCTCTTCGAAGGTTAGGCATCGCCGGAGCACCGAATCTACTCCAATGCGATATAAGGTATCTCCTACTATACGGTAGGGTTGGGACTGGTGCCGAATCCGATGGCGGGCAGCTTTATCCAACTCAGACCGAAATGTCGAGGTCTGAAGATACACTATTATGTCACCGTACCAAGGGTCACGAGTACTGATGAGGAAAAGCATTTTGTCCGGTATATGGTCTTCAGAGTGTGAGGGAGCAGAGTCTGTAGGGAGAGAACATATCAAATCCGCGAAGACCAGTGATTTAGTTGACTTAGCAGTAGTGAACTCCAAGTCAAACTCCTGCAGGATCACAATCCATTTGGAGTACTTTCCCCCCAGTAATTGTCTAGAAAGAATATACGTCATAGGGTTGCAGTCTGAAACCACTGTTATCGTGCGCAAAAGGATGTAATGGCGAAAGCATTGTACAACGTGTACTGCTGCTAATGCCAACTTCTCGACATGTGCATAACGCGTTTCCGGGTCGAGAAGGTTCCGTGACAGGTAATAAACGACATGTTCATCACCGTCATCGTCATCCTGCACCAAGACCATGGCTATGGTGCTAAATGCGGCGGCTAGATATAAAGTGAAGTCGCGGTGGTAGTCCGGAGGACGAAGCAACGGAGCATTGACTAGCAATGTCTTCAGCTTCTCAAAGGATTCCTGAGCAATTTCGTCCCAGTGAAAGGGAACGTTCTGCTTTAACAAACGGGTGAATCCTTTGGCCACCTCGGCATAATTCGGGATAAAGCGCCTAAGAAAATTCGCTTTCCCTTGCAGACTCTGTAACTGATACAGGGAGGAGGGTGATGGGAGATTTATGATGGCCTCGACCTTTAGAGGGTCAAGGCGAATTCCGTCTTTTGAGACTATGAATCCTAAAAGACGGCCAGCGTCAACGCAGAAGACGCATTTATGAGGATTGAGCCTGATATTGTAGCACCTGCAACGAAGAAAGATCTAGCGGAGATGCTCAAGATGGCCCTCTCGCTTACCCGAATGGGCTGGAAAGTCGTCCAGATAAGGCTGAACGATATGGCGAATGTCATGAAAAGCGTAGGACATCGCACGCTGAAAAGTGGCTCCAGCGTTCTTTAAGCCGAACGGGAGTTTTTTATACGCGAAAGTGCCCCACGGACAGATGAATGTGGTCTTGTGTTGATCCTCAGGTGCAATATTGATTTGGTTATATCCTGAGAAACCGTCCATTAAGGAATAGATCTCACTCCCAACACATTCGTCGATGATCTGGTCGATAAACGGAGTGGGATAATTATCCTTTGGACAGGCGCGATTGATGTCGCGATAATCCACACAGACTCTAATTGTACCCTGCTTTTTATCGACAGGGACAATGTTAGACACCCATTCTGTAAGGGGGATGGGATAAATAAAACCCGCGTTCAGAAGTTTTTCAACTTCTGCCTTGATAGCGGCGGCTTTCCGAGGATGCATGGGACGTAAGCGTTGGCGCACGGGTTTCGCACCTGGATAGGTTGGAATCTCATGCACTACAATACTAGGGTCAATCCCCGGCATTTCCTCGTAAGACCATGCGAAAACATCTCTAAATTCTTTGAAAAGCTCAGTATAGACTTGAATCTCATCGGGAGAACAAGTCACACCCACATGAATATTCTCAACAATCCCCGGTTTAACGGAGATGTTGATTGGAATAGTTTGAGTAATGTTACTCAGATTACCCTCCGAAAAGACCTCATGTGTCAAGATCGGTGTTTGAAGAGGAGGGGAAGGAACCTGAGTAGCATAACGCTCCAGACAATCAGTCATTGCCCCCAAGCTGGGCATAAACGAGGAGCGATGATGTCCATTGCCCCAGGGCAGCTCCTCAAGAGACAAAGTTTCAATGATAGCCTCATCTGAAGGAAAAGTCTCTCTGAGAGGATCAGGTGAATCATCCTGACCAAGCCAGGGGGTTTGTGAGTAGACGTTGAGAGCCATGCTCATCGGAGCATGCTGAGGAGGTGGAGGATCCGATGCAGCAACAATCTCACAGTAGCTGATCTCTACTGGCGTTAAAGGCATGGATTCTCCAAACTCATATACCTGCTCAGGTGTAGGAACAAGCCAGGGGTCATCAGTCCTGGACAACATGTTGACTTGAGCGGTATTCGGTGGCGGTGCGGGGAATATACCCATTAGGACTGGGTCTTTGAAAAGACCAGGTCCTATGCTGTCTGGGGGATTCGGAATTTGATCCACGTATGGCACGTTGTTCTCAGAGCTAGAGGTAAAAAATGACAACTGATCCACCGTGACAATCTTGCCCTCGTGAGGGAACTTAATGAATCGAAAGACGGTAGACGGCACGCAGAGCATGGCATGGGTCCAGCTGCGGCCAAGAAGTATATTGTAGTTGAGTTTAGCGTCAACCACTTCCACTTCTACGTTGACAGTTTTTCCCTGTAATGTGATCGCGAGACTCTCGAGAACGCCCAGGGGTTTAGATTCCCGACCATCAAATGCCTCAAGGGCATTGGGAGATGACGACAAGGCTGGAGAGCCGATGGCCTTCCAGCAAGCGGAGGACATAACGTAGGTAGATGCACCCTCATCTACGATGGCCCTATGAATGTTCAGACCGTTAATCCCGACTTGAATGACCAAAGCGATTTGATGTGGAAGCCGGGGAGTGAAATTCTCCAGATCGAAGGTGAGAAGGCTCGAGTCGGCGGGATCGATGCCACCGATTGCAGACAGTAAAGCCTTCCGCTGTGAAGGACAACTTTGAAGAACCTCAAGTGCAGACATAGCACATGGCGCCTGTGCCAGATCCTCAACGATGTTGTAATGTTGAGCGGCACGAGCGTTTGGATTATAAGAGGATCTCCGAAGAACACCCTTGGGGGGTGGCTTCACAACGGGTTCGAGAGTCGACTTCTCGATTTCCAATGGACCGGAGGCAGGTGGGGGAGGCGGCCCATCCGCAACTGCCTTCCCGGGTGCCTGCCGCGATTCATTGTAATCCTTCGACCGCGTAGCGACAGTGATAGGTGCATTACTCTTCATCATGAAAACCTGAGACCCAAACGGTGCAGATGGTGACGCCTGTTCGACCATCTGGGTCTGCTGAGATGGAAATGGCTCTTTTAAAACAGCCGGAGTCCCTTTAGGGCCTTTAAGAAGTTGACTAACCTCGGATCGTCGTGGACAATCCTTAGTATAATGGTCCCCTTCATAGATGAGGCAAGGGAACTTCGGTTTACGCTGGGAGCCATCCTCAGTTCGAGATTTAGATTCTGGTTTCGGGGCATCAGATTTAGATTTACCTTTGCCCTTCTTCTTCCCCTTGGAGGATTTTTCCGCAGGATTGGCCTGAACGGCATTCACCTCTGCGGTCTTACCAGAATCAGATGAGGTGGGATTAGCAGAGGTATTATTGGAATAATTAGCCTTCTGCTTCCCATTCGAAGACTTCTTCGAATTTTGAGAGACGGAACCAATGACACCATCCACCGCAGGGGTAGGCGGAGCCTTAGAGGTTCCGGGCCGTGGAGCATCAGTCAAGATGTCATAAAGCGTGCTGGACTGAGAATAAACAAGATCCAGGTACTGGGCACGCGCGATAGCTTGTTCCTCTGTCACACACGCTCCCATCGCGATATCCTGAGCGATTTTATTCACAAAGGAGGTGGTGAACCAGTGAGTCAATATCTGATCAGGTATGTGAAACTTGATCAGTCTACGATGGTGCCGCCACTCATGAATGTGATCTGAGATGTGAGTGGCTTTATCCTGCTTCAGGGAAGTCAGGAGGTGCGTCCCGGCTTCATAACGAACCGGTAACTGGAAATGCGTGAGGAAAGCCATGGCTAAAGAGTTGAAATCTTGGAAAATGCCACGGGATAATTCTATGTACCACTTAGCAGCAGCTCCTGTTAAAGTACGCTGGAAAAGACGCAAACGGATCGAATCGTCGACCCAAGAGTTAGACGAACACCAGAGGTGATACGTCATCACATGCGCCTGGGGATCTTCGCCAGCTTTGCCCTCAAACTTGGGACAATCACCTGGTATCTTGGTGGGAACCGGAGGCCAATATGGATTATGCGAAATCGGATCATTGGTCAACTTTGAAACGTCCGGCAGTTCCAAGGTAGCCAGGAACGGCAATGGAGGATTAACTACCATACCAGTCCCAGGATAAGGTCCGGTACCCGTGCTCCACGATGGTTGTGAATATCCTTGCCCCCATGGGTTCTGTCCCGAAGGATTCTGACCGTAGGGGGCATAGTTTGTATAACCAGACTGATTTGGCTGCTGGTAACCATAGTGTGGGGCTTGATAACCAGGGTTCGGGCCCTGATTAGGTGTCTGCCCTGTATAAGCAGCGTTTGGATTTGGCTGCTGAGCGTAGGTAGAACCGGGTGGAGGAGGATAATACTGAGAGCCTCTGGGGTGGTTATAGTTCGGTTGAGACTGACCATGAGGATAATAACCACCCTGAGGATGAGTAGGCTGCTGAAAAGTGGAACCCTGCGGAGCCTGATATGTAGGGCGCAGCTGTTGATTTGGCTGCGGCATTGAATGAACCGGCTGCTGGGCAGGGTTAATGGAATGAGCGGGCTGCCCTGAATGAATAGGTTGACCCGACTGAGAGGGATGACCTGAGTGAACAGGCTGACCCGGATGTAAGGGCTGACTTGAATGACCAGGTTGACCCGGATAGATAGGCGGTGCCGGTTGCGCAGGTTGACCTGGTTGTAAGTGAGCCCCAGGTTGCACCGGATGGGCCGGTTGGCCTGGAGGCGGAACACCGTGTTGTACCGGATGAGCCGGTTGGCCTGGTGGTGGAACAGGACCAGGTACTTGCTGGAAACCGGTTTGACCTGAAGCAGAACCATAGGATGGTCTTGGCTGATATGCAACGTTAGAAACAATAGGATACTGCGGTTGCATCGGTAAAGAAGGCTGGATTTTCCCCCCAGGACCATAGACCGGTCTCGGTTGGTACCTCGGCTGAGGTTGGATAGGTTGACCGGAAGGGCTGTAATACTGTCCTTGCGGATTGTACGATGGCCCTTGCTGGCCCGCAGGGTAGCCCTGGATGGGCTGCCCCTGTGGATCATAAAGATAGCCAGGTTGGCCCGCAGGTGGGCCTTGGAAAGGCTGTCCTTGCGGGTTATAAGCCTGGTTGTACGGTAAACCTTGAGCATAAAGATAAGCCTCAGGAGCGGGTAGACGCAAAATCTCCCCATGCTCGTCATATTGACCTGGGAAAGCATACACGGGAGTACCATCCTGTGCATAGTGCGAAAAGTAAGATCGGTAGGGATCTTGGGAGGACGGTCCAACCTCGGCGTTCGGCTGTTGCAAAGACAACCGATACTCCTCCGGAGAGATGTTCTCCGGTATAGCAGTAGCTAGATAAACATCTTCAGGAGTTGGCCCAGCCCTGGTAGCAGATGCTGAGACAACAGGAGAAGAGGCGGCCACACAGACAGTGGGCCGGACGGGAACAGAAGTGACAGGCGTCTGAGGAGACACCCCGGGTGTAGTAGCAACTGGCCTCGAAGCAGGAGATGATATTCCCAGAGGCTGCAGCGGAAATGATCTGACCCAGAGATCTGTATCCCTGTGGTAAAGAAGGACTGGCTGTTGACATGTTAGCCAGCTCAGAGTTGTCTCCCTCAAACAATCTACGCGGGAAGAGCTGATATTCTTCACCGGACGTTGGGATTTCCTCACCAGAATCACTCATGGTTGATCCTACCGTTAAATCACGCAAAAGATGGCGAGGACTAGGAGAAAATACAGCAGCAACAAAAGGCGAACTCGAGGTAAGAGAAAGGAAATCAGTTCCTAATCTCAATTCAGACACAGGGTCCGAAAAGGGCCAATTGAACTCAACTGGTCCTCCAAAGGGTTGCTCAGCGAGAACCGGTCCCCCGTCAGGAAACTCGGAAACAACAGGCTGCTGTGGTTCAACAGAGGATTGGGAAGCCTCTGAAGAATCGTCCGTGTAAGGACTACCAGTAGACGAAACCGAAAGTTCCGCCACTGTGGCAAAAGACCAGAGAAAAAGAAGCAAACACACACACGGGCTGAAAACGAGTTAAGACACATGATCAAACGGTCAACAAGCAATATCTAAGCGGGCGTGTAATCGTGGGTGATTAATTTTTACCACATTGAAAAGTAAGAAACTCTACCGTTTCATGTTTTAAGAGTCGAGAAACGATAGAAAGATGACTCTATCTCTTTCAGATTTGATGCAAGCGTGAAAGGACAAGCGCTTGACGGTCTTTTCAAATTTAGGGAGTCAGAAAAGACCAAATGACTGCTCAGGAAAAACTAGGCACAAAGGGTGTACCAAATATCCGTGAACTGCAATATACACCTTGGTTTCAAAAATGAAACAGAAATCGACCAACGACTTTCCGTACGTGCAGGTAGTCTCCCCGAATGCTGTGTTCGGTGTATCACGGGTATAGGGCGGCAGACTCGGCTTCCTGTGGATAAAGGATTGAAAACCTAGAGGGGTCTCCTTTTATATACGCGACGGTACGGGGAGCACAAGTCCATACTAGCGCTGTCTAAAGCCTAAAAGGCGAGCGACAGCTGCTAGCTTTAAAGACGCTGAAACACGTCTCTAGCCTAGACCTCTAAAAATGTTTCGTTAAATTTCAATGCTGCCTTAGGTTAATTGAATAAATTTTACAGTTGATCTTCAATTAGGTTTCAGTTTCAGGCCCTATCGTATGTAATGTCTCAAAAGACTCTTAAATGCAAAGCTACATGCCACAGTCCAACATTTCGTTCGATGAAAACTAGTTACAGAAGAGTTGAGAGCTTTTACACAAACGAAACGATCGGAAGACAAACAATGAGATCTCTAATGCAACTAATGAAATTGAAAACTTTTCATTCAAATCACTAATCACTAGCAAAATCAAAAAGATTACAATTTGCACTAATTCAACCAAAAGCACAAGAGATTTTTTTTTTTTTTTTAATTTTTAACGTTTGATAGCTAATATGCACTAAACAAACTTGAAAACAAACGGAACAACTTGAGAAATGATATTGAGAGAGCAAAACAAACAAATTTCACTCAACAACACAAGCAATCAGATCCCAAATCGACCAAAGTCTCTCAAAACCAAGAAAAGACTCAAAGGCTCCAATGGGCTGTGTGATCTAGGCCCAATGCAAGACCAAACAAAATTTGAATGAAGGAATGAGCAATCACCCAAAAATCGCAACAAAACAATGAACAACTACTAAGAGGATGTGGAGAATCAATCAGGAAGTCGACCGGACAAACGAAACACCAAAACTCCCAAGGAGGGCTCGATACACTAAGCCACTAGATGCCCTAAGGCTCAAAACGTGAAATCGATAGATAAAAGCAAACAACCAAAGGACAGAGGTGAATTCTCAGTCAAACAGGACTCCAACACACTCAGGCAGTCGGAAAATCAAGAAGAAAAACACTGACCAAACCCAGAGAGCTCAAAAATGAGGAAACTCAAAAACCTTACAGGAGTGGCGCGACTGTAAGGATGAAACTGGCGCCAGAAAGCAATTGGCACGGGCTAAACAAAAGCAACATGCGCCAATTGGCGCGACTGTCGGGTTAAAAACCGCGCCAGTCGAGTTTCTCAGCCAAAATTAAAAAAAGCTACTCCAGAAGCAGATCAATGCAAACTAAGCAAACCAAGAAGCAAAAACAGTGAAAGAACCCAACCCAGAAGGTTCATCAAGCAAGGAAAAACATAAAATAATCAAAGCGAGACAACACAAACGAGACAGTGAAATCTGGATGTGTCCCCAGCGGAGTCGCCAAATTGTTGAGGAGGTAAATCCCCTCTGCAGACAGAGGCGATCCCTACTAGCCCAGCAGGGGTCTAGCAACAATCACGAAATGTTACAACGCAAGTTCCTAGTTACGAATGAAAAGACCAAAGATGGAGGCCTACCTAGAATCCAATGCTACGATCTGAAGAAGAGAGCGTTCCCGTTCCTCAGCCTCGGCAGATCACGATCCTCCACGATCTCCGTGGATGGACACCTGCACATGCAAGAAATAAACAAATACAAGCATAAAATCCAACATACGCAACTAAATATCAGTCAGAAAGGATACTACTCATATTAACATAATCGAAAACAGAGTGGAACCATAATCGTAATCATTCATTAAATAACAATCGAAAGAGATTACAACCAAAGTTCTGACGTCGTGGTCTCCTTCGGATGGGTCTCCAGTCGTTCACGTCTCGCAAAGCTCGCCGGGGAAAGGGCAAACCTCTCCAGAGTCTCTCGACGATAGTCTCCTTACTTGAGTCGGCCTTAAGGGAAGAAAGAGGGCTCTTACAACACAAAGGCTCTTGGGAATTTGGAGATTCAAAGCTTAGGCACTTCAAGACTAGCTTGCTATGGAATTGAGCAGGCTTTTATAGATGGAGAAGGAGGGAGTTGGGATCCCTATTATTGTGGGATTGGCCCTATCAACAAGGAAGGTTCCATGGGAGGTGGCAAAACCACTTCCCTTCCATAGAACTCCCACAGCCAAACCTCCCAACTCAAGATAGGCAATGGTTTCTGAGTTTGTTGAAACAAAAATTCCGCCATATTTATTTAAAAAACACTCCTTAAATTTGCTGGCGTGACTACTGCTCTGGGACAGAGCGCCAGTTGGCGCGGCCTCTTTGTAGGATTTTCCCCATTGGCACGAGTGGTGAACTGTCTGCCCGCGCCAATGCAAAAGGAGATGTTTTTATGACTTTTTGCAAAGAGATGTCTTTAGGGCAATTGAAGCTCATGCTTAGAGGGATGCATTGATGATGTTTTCAAGGCATGACAATGTTCATAGGTCACAAAATGGGTCCTTCATTGTGTGGGACAGGGAATGGTAAGGACGGTGACAAATTCTTTGTGTAACACATTGTAATATCCCAAAAGGGGGAATGTATTAATCTTGAAACACAATATAATAATTGAAAATAAGTAAAATAAATCTAAAGACAACATTAGAATATAAGAATGCAGTTGAGCCACTTTATTATGTGGAGAGGATTCAGTTACACAATGTACAAAATATGAGGGAGTCTAGCCAAAGAGATGGCCTAGAATGACCCTGAAAACATGCTACAACTAGCACTGCATAACTGGTGAGCTTACAGGGAGAAATAATACACTGTCCCTTTTGATGTTGATGTACATGAAGCTGCTGCAAAAGTAAATGTAGATCTATGGATCTTAGGAGCTCTGATGATGCCAATATTTAAGATCTAGCCAATGTGATAGGAACCCAAGATAACCCAGAAAGGATTTTCCATATCTACAACTTTGGAAAATCACCCTCCTTGAGTTTGATCCTTTGTCTACTGGGTTATGCACATCTAAAGCTAGATATGAAAAATATATGGCTGAAATATGTCAGAAGATCAGATCTAATCTTGAAGGGCTGATCCCTTCACTAGATCCTCAAGCTAGAAGCTCAAGATCTAGCTCCTCAATCATTCGAAGAATGTTGCGGCTACTGCTACAAAAATTCTCATGAAAACTGCACTGTAAAGGAAGGAAGCTCTCTAGCCTACTGCTAAGATATGAAATATAGCTTATAAATGATGGAAATAATGTATATAATGTGAAGGAATGGTCCTCCATTGGATTACTAGCTGAAATTCTAGCAACTTCCCTTCTCCCTTGGATCTACAAGACTGCACTGCGCAATTCCTGAAGGGATTGCTAATGTTGGGAGATGAATAATAGATGGCCTGATGCCTGATATAGATCTAAAGCACTGGAAGGCTAATATTGAAGCTCAAGGTTATAGGATGAATCCTTCACCGGTTCCTCAACTGAAATATTGAAGGACAACCTTCTCCTCTCAAACTGATCTTCAAAAATGTGGAATTTCTGAATATGGATGTTCTACAGAAAGTAGGAACAATATGGCACCAATTACTGATGATGAATGAAGTAAAATACTCTTTCAAGAGCTACTTAATGAAATAGGTGGGATTACCGACTAGGAACACCCAGTGCTAAACAACACTTGCAATCTTAGCTAAAAAACCAAAGAAAGAATGGAATGTCACATGACAATTCTAGATCTAAATAGATCATACATCAACAATAATCTTCAACATTCCTTCTATTGTGCCTTCATCTTATTTATATAGATTATGAGCCTTCTCATGCCTTGGCCTTCCTCATAAATGTGTTGTACATGTGGACATAGGTCTCCATGTTGACTGCGTTGTCTCTCCATGATCTCCATCATGTGTGAATGTAATGATCACCCTCTCCATCATGTGTGCATTAATTCACCACTCCTCCGTCATCTCATCATGAATGCTTAATTATCTTACATTTGATTCCTTCCATGATCTTAGTTGACTGTATCAACCTCCATGATCTATCTCATTAATGAGACATGATCTCCACTCCTTTCACATTAAGTGGTTCCTCTACTACTCCATTATGTAGATCTAGATCTAAAATATCCACATACACACATCAAAAGTGGATTTTATTTATCTTTTGAGGATTATGGGTCCCTCCACCCTTTTATTTACTCAATTAAGTAATTTTATTAAAAACTCTAATATTCCAAATATCATGTGAAAATTTGGGAATATTACACCCAATGTCATAGAGAATGTTTTCATCGGAGCTTAGTGTTCCCCTGAAGAGATTCAAATCTATACCGATATTTTTAAAGAGTTCCATGATGTGTTCGCTTGGTCTTATGAAGAAATTTCTGAATTGATCCATCTATTTTCCAACATGAGATCAAGGCTTATGATAATTCTAAGCCTATACGGCAAAAGATTCAATCGGTCAATCCTAGGAAAGCTGCAACTATCAAGGTCGAGGTTGAGAAGTTACTTAAGGTGGGTTTTATATACCCTATTCCTTTGACTGGATGGGTTTTGAATCCAGTCCCTCTAGAAAAGAAACAAGGAATGATTCGTGTGTGCATATACTTCAGATATTTGAGTAAGGCATGTCCTAAAGATAACTACCCCACACCCTTTATTGATCAGATTATTGATGAATGTACGGGGAATGAGATTTTCTCCTTCATGGACGGTTTCTTGGGATATAATCAAATTACTATCCATCTTGAAGATCAACATAAGACTGCTTTTATTTTCCCTTGGGGTACTTTTTCATATAAGAAGATGCCTTTTGGTCCTAAAAATGCTGGAGCCACTTTCTAGCAAGCCATGTATTATGATTTCCACGATATTAAGCATATCATTGAAGCTTATTTGGATGACATAGCTGCTCGTTCTCAAAAGAGAATATTTCATCATCATCATCTTTGACAGATTTCCGAAAGATGTCATCATTATAAAATCTGGTTGAATTCGAATAAGTGTGTTTTCGCAGTCACATCTAGTTGGTTGTTGGGATTCATTGTGTCTACTGAAGAGATTCGTGTAGATCCTTTCAAGGTTGAGGAAATACTTTAGTTGCCTCCCTTGTATACCATTCGTCAACTCTAGAGTCTCCAAGGAAAAGTCAATTTCTTGAGGATATTTATCGTTAACTATGATGTGATTACAAAAGGATTTATGAGATTGTTGAAAAAAGGAATTCCATTCCTATGGGATGAATTTGCTCAATGCTCGTTTGATGCTTTGAAAAAATAATTGACCTCTGCTCCTTTACTGAGTCCACCTGATTATAGCAAATATTTCCTTTTGTATCTCGCCACGACAGAATCAACCATAGGGATGGTTCTGGTTTAGGAGGATGATGCTCTTTGTGAGCATGTGATTTATTATCTAAGCTGAGGCTTGGTAGGTCCTGAATTGCGATATTCTCCCATCGAGAAGTTAGCTTTTCCAACAGTCCATGCTATCCAACGAATTAGGCATTATATAATGCTTCACAAAAATTATGTTTTGGCAGCCTTCAATCCATTTCAATTTGTTGTCAATAGGCGAGTGGTTGGGGGAAAATATAATAGATGGATTGTAATTTTACAAGAATTTGATCTTGATTTCTTGTTTGCTAAATCCAAGAAATCATTGTACTTGTAGAATTAATTCTGAGTTGACTTGTGGGGAAGAAATAGTTTATGAGAAATCATTGCCTGATGAACATATTTTCCTTATTTCTTCACAAGATCCTTGGTATGTAGATATTATTGTATATCTTCAGACTTCAAATTCTCCCCTCGCTTTTTCGAAGGATGAGTGTAGCAAATTGCATCACTTGGTGAAAAACTATCTTATCATCAGTCACACTTTATATCATCGTGGAGTTGATTTAATCCTTAGACGTTGCTTAACCATAGAAGAAAATGAGGTTGTGCTAAATGGTTGCCACAATGGAGCTTCTGGTGGTCATTTATCTGGGCTTGCTACAATTCACAAAATTATGTGTGTTGGATATCTTTGGCCTTCGATTTCCAAAGATTGTGTTTAAATGGTCAAAAAATGTCATCCTTGTCAAGTTTATACTCGGAAGCTATGCGCTCATCCAACTCTGCTCTTTCCAATTATTACCGTCGGTCCGTTCACAAAGTGGGGAATATATTTTACAACTTGTAACCTGCCTTCGACAAAGGGTCATAAGTACATCATTGTTGCAGTGGACTACTTCACGAAGTGGGCTGAGGCTATGCCTACTTTTTCGAACGATGGTAAAAAAAAAACCCTGTTTCTTTTCAACCAAGTAATTTCTCACTTTGGTATTCCTAAATAGATTGTCACTGACCATGGAAGTCATTTTTAGAACTCCATGATGGCTGAATTGGCTCTCAAGTTAGTTTCTCAGTAGGATCATTCATCTTCTTATTATCCTCAGGGAAATGGGCAAGTGGAAGCCCTAAATAAAACCTTGAAGCTTATCCTGTAAAGGATGATCAATCAAGATAGATCCAATTGGCACATCATGTTGTATCATGTGCTTTGGGCATACCAGATGTCAGTTAAGACTATAACTAGTCTCACTCCTTTCCAACTGGTGTATGGATTGGAATCAATCTTCCCTGTGGAATGTGAGATTCCTTCCCCTAAGCTAGCTATTGAAATTATTCCAGACAATATCAGTTTTGAAGAACACCTTGTTTATCTGGAACATCTTGATAAGCAACGTTGAGATGCAACCATGATTAACGAGGCTCATAAGAAAAGGGTGAAGGTTTAGTATGATAAGACTGTGACCTAGGGTTTTCTTTGAAGGCGACCTCGTCTTGGTATATGATCAAGAAAAGTATGCCTTGGGGGAAGGTAAGTTTAAATCCATGTGGTACGGTCTGTTCATCGTTAAAAGAGTCCTTAAAAAGGGAGCTTATGAGTTGGTTGATTTTAATGGAAACGAGCTGGTGGAGCCCAGAAATGGGCTCTATCTTAAGAAGTATTATGCCTAGGATTGTGCCTAGCATTTTCTTTCATTGCACATATTGTATTTTTTGTGTATATATGTCTATCAGTTTTATTGTGACGTTGATATTTTTGATCTACCTTGGCAGGTATTTATGGATGATATGATCTATTTAGGCTTTGTTAATGGTGTTAGTTGACATACCCAGAATTTGGCTTCCGCGATAATTTACTATCCATTCGGTTAGTTGTTTTTATCAAGGGGCATATGTATTGGCCTTGCTTCAAATAATGTTGCAGAATATACTGCTGTGGTTAATCTACTATTTGGTGAAATATCTCTTGGTGTTGGTTCGTTAGTAGTGTACTTGGACTCACAATTGGTGGTGTTTCAATTGAATAACATCTATCATGTCAGAGATCCTTATTTATATCGCCTATTTCTGAGAGTGCGTTTATTACATAGATCATTTAATTTCATTACATATATCCATATTCCACTATCAGAAAATACATTTGTTGATTCATTAGCTAATCAAGAAATAGATTGGCATATAATTCATTCATCACATTAAACAAAAAAATCATCAATAATCGTTGTATATATTAGAGAATCACATCACGAAATTTCCTGTATATAGATCAGATTCATATGTTCAAAAAAATACAAAATTGGACAACAATGTCCTAAAAAATTAGGTCGTATGCCCAATCATGTATATCTAAAAAAATATCAAGTCATCCAGTCATCCTAAAATCTATGTTTGAGGGCCCTACCCTAGATGAGCATCCCAGAAGAATACTATGACAGTTGCCACCGTTGGAATAGTTGCACCCGATCCTGTGGTACACCAACCACGCGTCTTTGAATATCTTTTGGAAGATCCTCCACTGCAGCCATAGGCACCTGGCGGGTTGAACCCTCCAAGTTCCTCTATATGGCGTGGAGGACTCTCTTAGGATCACCTGAGACATTTTCTACCTCTCTTCTGCGGCGCCTGTGCCTTGGTAGATACTTAGGTCTTACTGGTCCAGCATATGTGTCATGATCAATAATTTTGTAAATATTTTTTCCTATCAAAAATATTTTTCATTTCATATTTTTTGAAAATAAAAAAAAATCAAATAAATAAAAAATCATTAAATGCAATCTTACGAATTTCTCCCCATGCAGCTCTGGGTGGAAGGGGCAGATCTGGGTCTACTCTGAAGTTCATACCTGCATAGGGGTAATCCTCAATGGCGATCACTTGTTCTCCCCACCACAAGAATAACTCATCATCAAAGGTAGTCCTTGGGACCTTGCCACCCCCTAGTCTCTTCATCAGATCAGCCCACCGTGCTATGTGTGGATCTCTTGGGTTGCTAATCATTCATATCACTTTGGGTCGAAGCCCAGGTAGTCTCTCGAAAAATAAATAGTAACTCCAACAACATCTGCATTGTATTTTCCACCAATAACAAGTGATAATATGATGCATTGATAGGTTTGTCAACCGATTCCCTTGATCATCACATCCTTCACCTTCATGTTTGTATTAGTTCCTTGCTACTTGTCAGGCAATTGAACGATGTTTATCAAGTGTGTAATCGTGTCCTATTTAGAAGATATATATGAGTTAAGCATTTGGCAAATGAGTTTTAATCCATTACATTTAGTCATGTTCCTAGAGCACAAAATAACTACATAGATACCATTTAAAATAACATTCTAGATTGAAATTTATCACATGCATATACTAGAATACATCCATAACATAAACCAATGGTGAACCAAAATCTTTACAAAATATGCACAACCATATTATGTATCATAAAACCCAACATATAGTGTTTGGAGTCCACTACTATAAATACATCTGACATACCTATAGCATGTTACAAAAAAAACAAAAATAGGGGTCCACATGTCACTATATATAATCATTGTCATCTGGAGGATCCCAGGCCAATATCTCCATACCACCCACTTGTAAGTCTCGAACTTCCTGACCGGCCATAGCTATGCGTCTCATGATACCTCGCCATACCGAGGGAAGCCCAATGTACTCATATGTATACCGATCTTCTAACTCATGCCATTCTCTCTCTATCACCCTGATAAGTAGCACATTGAACCTACAATGGAGGTCCTCTAGTAGCACATGACTATATGATCTTTGCTATGATATCGAACCCATCTGATCTACAACCCCAGGTGTTGCGACTTGTCTTGCATATCCTTCAGCCTTCACTGATGCTATATTTGCATACCATGAGTTTGGAAATCAATACCACATACATATATATTTTATAAAATCTACATGCGACCAATATATCAAAACTATCACTTACCATTTGGACCCCATGCTCGTCCCGACAGAAGTGGTAAGTCTGGATTTCCCTGATAGTTCATTCCACTATACAGATAGTCAACTATGTACAATAGAATCTAGTCCCAATGAGTAAATAAATCATGTCAAAACACCCATACAACTCCCCCTCCACCTCATCATAGTAGCTTCGCTCAACGGTGCATCCTGAGCTCTTGTCGGCCCCCATCACAGATCTGTACATGTGGATAGATGGTAGGGATCTTCTCAAAGAAGAATGAGAATACAACTATCCCAAATGAAAAATTATCATTGTGGTTATGCCTCTTGTTTCGGGATTTAACACCACAGGGAGTTGGTTGGATTCAACCTCCTGAGAAGCGGGCGTACTATTTAACAGAGACTCACACGATCATGCACAGTCATGAAAACGAAATAGAGCAGAACGAGAGGTTTACCCGTTGGTCCTACGTTGGAAGTAGATCCACGTGGAGTTCAAACTCCCTGCAACCGTCCTTCCTCTTTCACCTGAAATACAAGAAGAAACCAGCACAAAGGACAAGTTGTACAGTATATTTCTACTCTATATGTTAGCGAGATTCATATAAAACATTAAATAAATCATCTTAAATGCTTGTATAACAAATATTCTTCATACATTAAAGCATACACTAACACGTTTACTTCGGGAACAGCATGATACTTCTGTATTATAAAAATAGTACGTACAAAAGTAAGTGGAGAGATCACCTTATCCTTCCAAGGCCTTCGCAGACCGTCGTCCGGATCCGTCCAGCCCTTGCCTCGCACATAGTCCCAAATATAGTTTCAATTATAATAACATCATTTGGCCCCACCCATAGTAGGTCCCTTACAATACACTCTCCACTAGCATCATCTTCCCTCTAATGAAGTGATGAAAGGTATGCCTACCCAAGATCCGCACCACCACTGTGGCTGTAGCCCATGTCTCAAGTCCCTCTAAGTCATGAATCTGGATGGTCGTACACTTTGCATGAGCACCACATACATAACGACGCTCCACAATCTCCCCTATATGCCTCCCACAAGGAAGTACTGGATATATCTCCCCTACCACCCCCAAGTGTGGAAATCATATAAAAAAATATATGTCCTAGATCGTGATCTCGATCCTTTTCCTTTGTACCACAAAGGCCTCGTGGCTTGGATCCCAATAGCTCACAATCCTAGATAGAAAAGTATCACCAACCATCATCAATGGGTTCTCCAAAAACTTAAGCATATCATGCACCAGATTAAATAGAGTTGACAGAGGATATATTTTTAAAAATTGGTCGATAGCTATGAGACAGGGGCAACATGACCTTTAGTAGACTGGGTTGAAAGGATAACTTCATGACAAAGCTAAATGGTACACCCGAGAGAAATTGGGGGAAACATTTGCTCACCTCATTCAATAGAATATTTTGGGGACCAAAAGCCTCCCAAAATGGGCAGTTGTGATCCATATTGGATTATTGTATTATTTTTCATCCATATCGATGCTTTTTGAGTGGAAAAAGTGGAGTAATCAATGCACAAGACCATTTTTACAGGTGGGACCTAGTTTGGAAAATTGGGCTCTAAAACCTTATGGGAGAATTTTGAGACTCAAATAAAGTTTTTGGGGGTAAAAAATTTCATATTAATCACTTCAATCATATTTCGTATGCAAAAGTTATGCCACTCAAAAGTTGACCTTCCTGTTTTCAATACCATAATTTGAGAGGATGCCACATTAGCCCCCATTATTCATGAAAAAGAGGATAACCACGTGATTATGATGAAGAAAAATCTAGAATATTCCATATTGTAACTCTGGTTAAGAGCTGAGGTAAGCAAACCTAACCACTAGTAGGATATCGAACTATGTTATAACCAAGCCAATAGGAGGAAAAAGGGTTCCATTATTTCGAATGCATTTGTTCCATAAATGAGAAAAAATAGTCGTGAGGGATTGGAGATAGAGCATAAAGAGAGATGATACTTGTTATCTCTTTCAGGGTAGTAGAAGAATATTCCCTTCACAATATCAACACCATTAATAGTTATGTCATAACTAAATTTAAATAAAAGAGATTTGGATACAGTGAGACTGAGAATAAGAAAGAAATCACTTTATTACAAGGGGATCATCAACCCTAGTTTAGAAGAACAAAAATATCTCTCTATTTTTGTGAGGTTCAAGAAGAAAATAAATATTCCAAAAATAAGAACAAACTCAAATAAGTTTTATAATAAAATCAGGAGGTGGCCAAGACTAAAAAACCCTATAAAGAAATATTTTGTGATGTTTATAATTCTAACAAAGTTTAATATAAAATAATTTTCTTTTAGAGTGAAAAGAATACATAGGGACTATATCTCATTTCTAAACATTTGAAATACCACACATATTTACAATGTGTAACCCATGCAAATTAAAGTGAGTTAAATAATCATAGTCGTGAGCTATAAAAAATAAAAAACAACATACTATTTAGTTATTAAGGCCCAATAGAATAAATTTTAGTTTCCATCATCATCATCATCACCATATTACTCCTCCTCATGACCATTGTTGTAATGATGATGATGATCGTAATCCTCATCGACCCCATCCTAATCATCATCATCATCACCATTATCCTCATTACCTTATCATCATCATCATCATTGTCATCGTCATCATCCGTTTTTATGGTGATAATTATCATCTTCATTGTCATCATCATTGTTGTAATCATAATAATTTTCGTCATCATTTTCATTGTTGTCATCACCATAATCATCCTCACCATAATTATCATCATCATCACCATCATTATCATCATGTTGATGGTGTTAGATACCACCAACATACAAGGGGTGTCCCAATTAGACTTCACACCATTTGGAGTAGGATCCCCATTCAGAGTATCGACCCAACCACCATAAATTAAGTTTTTCTTTAGTTACAATGAATAACATAATAGGTTTCACAAATATCTTGTGAAATCGACAAATAAGTTGACATTGAGGAACACCAATTTCAATGTGTAAAAGGAAATATTTACGAGATGCGAGACAATAGTGAGCCTATGGAAGGAAGTAATAGTACTAACATAGGAGAGACACATGAAATAAATAAATATTCGTTAGTTATCTAGCGAAATAGTTTACATAGTGTAATATTCCAAATGGGGAAAAATAGGCTTAGTAGGGAATATATTAAGATATTCCACTATGGAATCACAGCAATATGGAATCACACCAATAGATCTAAACCAGAGATAGACTGGTAGGGAATTTACTGGTTGTATCACCTCTAAAGAGAGGGTGAAAACCAGAGGCTTCCTGGCCTGTTCCAGACTCTATCTATAGAAGATTGGTGAAACACAACAAGTGTGGGAATGACACACTCCATTTAGAGTTTTTTTCCCTTAGGAACCTTAGATCTTTAGATCTAAATAATGGATCCAAAATAGAAGCAAAAACCAAACAAGGAAGAAGCGGGAAATTTCACTCTCAAGAAAATATGCAATAGGCTCAAGGAAGACGATGTATAAGCAAGAAAATGTTAAAATAATGTAGAAAAAGGCTGGGTTCCCTTATTTTAGGCTGTTTGGGACCTCCATGCAGAGTTTCAGCAAAAAAAAATGGGTTTAGAGGGCTTAAAAAGATCTCCCACAATCAACACTAGTTGAAAATCAGCTAAAGGAGAGAGCTGGGTTAATAGAGAAACCCTCCTTCAGGAATTGCGCATTTTCTGCTAGGAGTCACTGGAAATAAGCCATGAAACTCATATTATAGTATGGAAGAAAGAAATCAAAGCCATAATGAAGTTCCCTTGTAGAAGGATTATATTTACATGAAGCAAGAGCAAGAAACCTTCAGAAATTATAGCAATAACACATGGAAAAGCTGCAGAAAGACTTGACAGCGTTTTATATGAGGAGCTTAAGATGCTGTAGGTTGAAACTCAGATATAAAACTGTTATATGACCGAAAAATTAGATCCATACCAGATTTGGAAACTACTCAGCCTTCTTAACAAGATCCCCTTGGGGTTTTATCAAAAGATTGCATAATAAAGTGTAGATCTAGCTTTTAATACACTGAAATGTAGAAAAATTCAGAGATTTATGAAGATGGCTTTCATTACATTATATATCAGATCTGAACATGAATATATCAGTAAGGTACTTTACAAATCCTCAAGATGAGAGGCAAGCCGCAATCACCTGAGATCCAGTACAATGAGAAATCTAGATAGCAGTGAAACATGTACATGAAAATAACGTAGTTCATGGAAGGGACTGTGAAATAGCTGGAATGAACTGATACAACAGATAAAAATTATAGATCTGAAATCAAAATGAGGGTGAGATCCTCTTCTGGGTGGTCACAAGACACCCTCCCTAAGAGAAATCTCCTCTAAACAACTAGATCTTGCAGATCTAGTTCACGTACTTCGTCGTAACCACAAGCGCCAGTAAACCTCACCAGTGACTGCTACTATGGGTAGATGAAGTTTATTGGCAATTCCAAGAGTAGTGGAGAGATGCATCACAATCTCCTCCAAAGAGCTACTTCATGGAAGGAGAGAGGATTCCTATACAGGAAATCCTCTTCCCTTAGGCTAAACAACCAAGAGAATAGAGTCGCTACAACAACTTCTAAAATTCTTCAACAACCTTTGCTTGCTGCCTCTCCTTCTTTTTATAACATAAGGGCTTGCCAAAAACCTAAACCACCTACTTCAAATTATCCTCTTTCACACAAGAGATCCTCTTCTAGAAGTATGTTGTGCTTTATGGATAAGCTTCCCTCCAATCTGCGCTGTAGGTGGCGTCAAAATTGACCCATTCAAATGAAGTTCCCCTTTTCACACTTAGGGGTGTTTAATATAATAGCCCAGATTTATCCCCTCTCACATTGGGCATGTATTTATTCCCAAATTAGGATTTTAATAAACCTCCTTCACATACTTTTATTCATGAATAAAGAAAACTGAAAATAAAATGCAATATTCCCATTAGCTGCAAAAATTGGGAATATTACAGTCTCCTCCGGCAAAATGTTGCTTGCCCTCAAGAAACTCTTATTGTAGATGCAAACCATCTATTCCCTCCAAATGGAATCCACATAAGGAAGGCTTCCTCCATTTTCAGCAATAGGTTATGTATGTTTGGTTCCAAATTTGTCTTCTACCAATGGATGAGATGACTTCCAACTGTGAGGTTAGATGTCCTCTTCTTACCATGAAGTACAAGATGACAAATACATGATGTCCAACACCATCACAAACAAGTGAGAGACATAAAGTAAGGTATCTCCTCCATAAAGGAAAAGCTTCATCATGTAGAACATTCCTCCATCCCATGTTTGTGAACTTGAATAAGAATTTCTATGCCTCCATTCTTAGCCCTGTTGGCCTTGTTGGATCCAAACTCCATCATTCAGCGTTATGAAAAAGAAGAAGTGAAGGAGAAACATGGGTGAAAAAATATGTCAAACCATATTACCCTAATAATAACCACCAGAGCAAGGCTCTTTACTACCATCCTCCATCTCCTCCATGCAAGATGGAAAAGCCATGCTTCTCAAAAGATGATGTGCATGCCTTTCTTTGCTGCAATTTATCTTTGATACATAAGGCATGAACCAGAAATTTATGAGCCATGGGGTGGTCACCATACTCTTTCAAATGCACCAAAGCAACAAGGGATATTTTTGCCCTCTTTCCTCCTCATGTGCATCATGAAACCAACCCATGCTAATGGACATATGATATGTTACATCAGCCCAATACAAAGTACCATCATCAATGCACATCTTGAGAAAATCATGCCAAAATTTCCACCATGAAAAACACATAGACATAGGAGATGTCATGTGGTGGCCATATCATCTCAAGTGAAACAAAATTATACATGCCTTCTCTTGCTACAACATAACATTGAAATACAAGGCATGATTCAGAAAATAATGAGATATTGGGTAGTAACCATACTCACCCAAAAGCATCCATAGCAACAAGGACTTTGCAGCCTCCTTGCCTCATCAACATGTGGATATTGGAGCAGCAACACAATGATGAACATGTAGAATGCCTAATCAACATAGTACAAGCAAGCTCCTCCTACCACATCATGTGGGAGTCATTCCTCCTCCCAAGCCAAAGTTCATGCATGAAATATACCTCCAACAGAAATGCATGTGGACATGTGAGACATACTTCAAGCATAGGTGAATACATGGACATAAGATTTAGCATGTGATGTCCAACTCTCCTTCTAACAACCACATCATCCATGCTTCCTCTTCATATATTCTACTAATGATGTACCAAGCATGAGATAAGAGAATGAGAATCCTTGGGTAGAGATCATGCTTACCCCAAGACAACCAGCACTGCCATGCCTCCTTGTGCATGTCATAACTGCTCTTCAAGGCATAGATCTGAAAAATAGGTGCCTTTGGAGAGTGATAGGAATCTCCCAAGGGAAACCAACGTAACCAAGATTGCTGGTCCATATATATCTGCAAGTGATCATGTGACCCCTTGCTTACCATCCTCATCCACTCACTCAAATATGGTAGTTGAGTGATGTGCTGCATAATCATGGCATTCTCCAATTGTAGAATACCATCTCCTTTAACCCACTGAAGAACTTTGCATCTCATGGAATACTGAAATGCATCTCTGTTGTGATATCTTAGTGAGACCTTCTTCTCATGTATGGTCTTTCAAAACCAGTGAAGCGCGAATCTGCAAAACCTCCAATATGCTCCAAGAATGATGAAGCCTCTTTGTCACAACCACTATGTGACAACGTTGTGATATACCTTTGATTCAAATCAGCACTTTTATCTAGCCCTTGGCTATGCATGGATCTTGAAATAATATGTGCTGAAATCTTATGCATACCTTGGATCAACTGATATGTAGGAACCTCTTGACAGAATACAAGAGTTCCTCCATCCGGATCAATGATGCCTCCAACTGTTGGCAAGGATGATGGACTCCTTCCTTCAAGTATACCAGTGCTGGAATCTTTCTTCTCCTCCTCATGCATCTCCTGATTCATGCATGGGGCCACATATGATAAGAACTCAAGACTACCTTGCAAAGATGCAAGTGCCTCTTCTCTAGATGCAAGCTCCTTAGCAGCAGGTAGTGAAAATGGAGATCTCTTGCCCAAAGTGACAATATTGAAATTCTCCTTTGTTTCCTTGGGAGATGTATCTTTGTAGCTCTTCTTTTTCCTCTTCTTCTCAAACTCCTTGAGATTTTCTTCAATACTCTTCAATGCTTGAAAAAGAAGCAATGAGATCTCTTCTTCAGTCATTCTCTCTGCCTTGTGATAACAGGAAGTGTATAGTTCTTCCTCTTCATCTTGAAACCCTTTAGGAGTTTCTTTGCATATATTTTCTTCATTTCTATACCTCTCACTTTTTTCAAAGAAAGTGGACATAGTGGATCTATGAGGAGATCTAGTATTCTCCGGTCTTCTACTTTGCTGATAGGAAGTGCTAAGGCTTCTTTCTTCTTCTTGAAATCTTATGCAGCTCTTACTGCAAATTGCTTCTTTCTCTCTTCCGATTTACCTATTGGGAGAGGCCCTTCTTAGATATGAAAAATGATGAGAATAATCTCATCTGTTCCATCCAACTATTCTCTGCTTTTGCTCTTTAATTCACTGGTAGCTTGATCTCACAGGCTGTGCCAGAGATCATGCTTTGATACCACTGTAATGTTCCAAATGGGGAAAAATAGGCTCAGTAGGGAATATCTTAAGATATCCCACTATGGAATCACAAAAATATGGAATAACACCAATAGATCTAAACCAGAGATAGACTGGTAGGGCATTTACTGGTTATATCACCTCTAAAGAGAGGGTGAAAACTAGAGGCTTCCTGGCCCGTTCCAGACTCTATCTATAGAAGATTGGTGAAACAAAACAAGTGTGGGAATAACACACTACTCTGAGATTTTATTGCCCTTATGAGCCTTATATCTATAGATCTAAATAATGGATCCAAAAGAGAAGCAAAAACCACACAAGGAAGAAGCGGGAAATTCCACTCTCAGAAAAATCTGCAATAGGCTCAAGGAGGACACTGTATAAGAAATCCAGTGTATAAATAACATAGAACAGGGCTGGTTTCCCTTATTTCAGGCTGTGTGGGACCTCCATGTAGAGTTTCAGCAAAAAAAAAAGGGTTTAGAGGGCTTAAATAGATCTCCCACAATCAACACTAGCTGAAAATCAGCTAAAGGAGCGAGCTGGGTTAATAGAGAAACCCTCCTTCAAGAATTGCGCAGTTTCTGCTAGGAGTCACTAGAAATCAGCCATGAAACTCATATTAAAGTATGGAAACAAGAAATCATACCCATAATGAATTTCCCTTGTAGAAGAATTAGATTTACATGAAGCAAGAGAAAGAAACCTTCAGAAATTATAGCAATAACATATGGAAAAGCTGCAGAAAGACTTGACAGCGTTTTATATGAGGAGCTTCAGCTGCTGTAGGTTGAAACTCAGATCTAAAACTGATATATGACTAAAACATCAGATCCATACCAGATCTATAAACTACTCAGCTTTCTTAACAAGATCCCCTTGGGGTTTTATCAAAATATTGCATAATAAAGTGTAGATCTAGCTTTTAATACATTGAACTGTAGAAAACTCAGAGATTTTTGAAGATGGCTTTCATTACATTATATATCAGCTCTAAACATGAATATATCAGTAAGCTACTTTACAAATCCTCAAGATGAGAGGCAAGCCTCAATCACCTGAGATCCAGTACAATGATAAATCTAGACAGTAGTGAAACATATACATGAAAATAATGCAATTCATGGAAGGGAATGCGCAGTAGCTAGAATGAACTGATACAACAGATAAAAATTATAGATCTGAAATCAAAATGAGAGTTAGATCCTCTTCTGGGTGGTCACAAGACACCCTTCGTGAGAGAAATCTTCTCTAAACAACTAGATCTTGCAGATCTAGTTCACCCACTTGCTGCAACTCACAAGCAACTGCAAAACCCTCAACAGGACTAGCGCTGCTATAGAGATGAAGCTTGGCCATAATGCCGGATAGTGGAGAGATGCATCACAATCTACTCCAAAGAGCTACTCCATGGAAGGAGAGAGGATTCCTAAACAGGAAATCCTCTTCCCTTAGGCTAAATAGCCAAGAGACTAGAGTTGTTGTAGCAACTTCCAAAATTCTTCAACAACCTTTCCTTGCTGCCTCTCCTTCTTTTTATAACATGAGGGCTTGCGAAAACCCTAAACCACCTTCTTCAACTTATCCTCTTTCACACATGAGATCCTATTCTAGAAGTACGTTGTGCTTGATGGATAAGCTTCCCTTCAATCTGCGTTGTAGGTGGGGCCAAGGTTGACCCATTCAAATGAATTTCCCCTTTTCACACTTAAGGGTGTTTAATATAATAGCCCAAATTTATCCCCTTTCACATTGGGCATGTATTTATTCTCAACTTAGGAGTTTAATAAACCTCATTCTCATATTTTTATTCATGAATAAGGCATAATGAAAATAAAATGCAATATTCCCATTAGCTGCAAAAATTGGGAATATTAAACATAGACACAATGGTTATTAAAGAAAATACAACACACATTCAATAACATGAGCACCAAAGCCAATGAAGTAGTTTAATTTGTTTAGTGCATATGGAAATAACATATATCACAAACATCCAAGGAAGAGTCCTAAAATATTCAAGATACATGCATGAAAGTGTGTTGGCTCGATGATTAGGTAAAAGATCCAAGTACACAGTTAAAATGATGAGCCACTAGCTCCAGTAGTGGAACATTAAGTCACTTCTTGCTTCTCCAAATAATAGTATTCTCTCCTATGACAAGCTAGAGAAGAAAAATATATCTCTCTAAAGCCTAATCCTCCAAAATCCTTTTGCTTGAGTTATGTGGTTTATTTTATAACAAGAGGAATGACCTTCTAATGTGACATTTTTAATTCCATATGGCTTTTGGAATCCTAAATGGCCTTTGAAATTCTATAAGACTCTTTCGTCCACATGTGAATTTTCATATTCCACATGTAAGTTTTGGACTTCCACACATTTAAATTTTTTAATTTTATTGAAAATACATCATTACATTCCACATGATGTTGTGGCAAGATGCATGGACACATATGACATTGTAAGGAAACTTGTACAAGCCGTGACTTGGCATTGATGAAATAGAAATTCATGATGATTTGGAAATGCCAAGCTTCTCTCTTTTCTGATATGTCTTTGAATTATTACTGATATGTATGATCAATGATTCATCTTCATGAAATATCTGCTTTGTTCTTCATATTCACCCTCCAGAGGGTCTGAGATTAGATTTGGGACCTTCTGAGTCATCATGAAACATTTTGTCATGGTTCAAGATCTCTTCGTGAATTCATGATTGTTCTTTGTTGTGCTTCTTCTATGAAAGTGCTTCTTTGTGTCTTCTCCTCGTCATATTCCTTGATTATCACCTTGCCATGCTGAGATGGAACACTTTCCAATGAAGTTCATTCATGACAAGGAAAAATGATTCTTGAAATCATCTATCCTATCTCTACCTTGCTCATGGAAAACACTGCTTGTGATAGGCCTGCGTGAGGACTAAAAGAGAAATGATTGTTAAGGATTGTTTAGTTGAGCTCAAAAATGAATGAGGAAGGCATCGCTATCAACTAAAAATGTCCGCTACACTATAAGGATGGGATATTAAAGTCCCAACGTAGTTGGAAAGTGCAAGAGACAATGAGATGAGCTTGTTGACTAATACTGCACCATACACTAGGCTCATGGTAGTAGGAGACAATGATAGCACAATTGAGCTTGATAGTGAGCAAGGGATAACCCCACTACTCACCAAAATATGCCATGCACTGAGAACGGGAGGCAAGATAAGTGTGGGTGTAGTGAGGAAGTTTAGTGGACAAGGGTTGATGACTTGTTGATTAGAATTGTGCCATGCACTATAAATGAGAGGCAGGCTAAAGGGAGGGTGCAATTTTCTTCAACAATGATCTAAATAGGGTCACACTATCCACTAAAATCATGCCAAACACTAGGGAGACATACAGTCTCAAAGGAAGGCACAATTTTGTTTAACAAGGGTTTGTTGTTCACTAAAAGTGCACCTTGCACCTTATGCCAGCTTAGTTTTCTTCAACAATGATTGACTGTTCACTAAAAATATGCCATGCACCATGGGCTAGTGTAGTTTTATTCAATAGTAGATCAATGTTCATTATAAGTGTGCCCTGCGCTTAGGAAGGCTCACTGGAAGAGGAAATTTCACATTTAACTAATGCAAGCAAGAGAAGGGATATGTCACTTTTCCTTGAAGGTGCTGAATCTGTAGGCATAAGAGATGAAATTTAGAAATACTTAGTGCACATGTATAGGAGGATATATATCATCAATAAGTCTCATGAATAAGCAATGATCATTACTCAGTGAAGGAATGAAGAATTCATAACTCTCACTGGGTAGTAGGACCAAGAAGAGCTCCAAAATGGATATGTGTGGGACCGATAGAGTAAGAGAGGAAAATTCATCCAAACGAGATTCATAAATAGATCACATACATGAATTACATCAATAAAAGCCAACAAAATTCACAAGACTCATGATCAACATTCACATATTGAAACGAAAACAAAGCGACACTTATTTCTAAGTGAGACAGTTAAAAAACCACATTGCGACACTTAGAATACAGGTTGCGACCAAAGTGTTGACCATGACCGGAAAGTCTGCTAAGATGTGGGAATGTGTCTAAGGAATATTATTATGATATATAAGAGAATATAACGTATAATAGTGAACTATAACTGCCTCTAGTGATCTGCAAATGTGTGAAACATACAAGAGTGAAAATGATTAGAAGTGACACCTGCTACCATAAGAAAATGTGAAAATGACACTTGAAAAAGCTAAAGAAATGGAAAGTGAAACATGCTAGAGCGAAGATAACATGAAAAAACCACTTGTTAAAGTGAATGTAAGCAAAAATGAAAATCACAAACATGAAAGTGACACTTATGAAAACAAAGGTGAAAAAAAACAATTGGGAAAACTCGCTGAAAATATAACACAATTGCAGCTAGAGTGAGGGATAATTTCAATGGAAAGTACACACTGACTATCAACATGGGTTGAAAATTTCACAAGCATTGTCTTGATATATTACACTATGCCTATTCAAGCTTGCGTAAAGGAAGTTCCTTATGAATTCATGAAGGACTGAGCATGTGAGAGAAAGTGACTTTGATAGTTAGAATATGAGAAGAAGACTTAAACACTTAGAACAACATCGACCAACCACAAAGTGATCATAAAGTGATAGATCATAAAATCCTCAGTAGGCTCCAGTATTCATGTGTAGGAAATTTTTTTGAGGGTGTTGATCACAACATCAATACATCATCATCATCATCATTATCGCCATCCTTGTGATCATCATAATCATGATCATCATTAACACTATTATCCTTGTTTTCATCATCGTCATCCTCATCATTGTCCTAAAAATCATTGTAATTGTCATCATTATCTGCCATTTCTATTTTCATCCTCATATTCCTCATCATCATTATTTTGATCATAATCATCATCATCATTGTGGTCATCTCTATCATTGCATCATTATCAACATCACCATCATTGAATAACTAAGTTATGTACTATATGATTATGTTATTTTTTTATTGACATGTACACCGTCGACACCACAACCACCGCCACCACCACCACCACCACCAACACCACAATTATCAACAATAGCACTGGCACCATCATTGACATCACCATCATCAACACAACCATCAACACTATCACCACCACCCCATCTCTTGCATCAACGACATAACCACAACCACCACCATATTCTTCCATATTTAATCACTAAATAAATAATACAAGTTATTAAAGTAGATTATTGGATTATTTATTCACTAGAAATATGCACCGAATCTTAGTTAAATTTCATGTGCATTTAAATTTGATCCATATTGTCAATTGGTTTATCTTGGGTTGTTAGGAGGAATTATTGTTATCCTCCCCACCCAAGTTCAATTCTCAAAAGTAGCATGATTAGATCATATCGAGTATATTATTGTAATGGCTTCAAGATTTGTTGTTAAATGGCCTTGAGCCCTGAAAAATATCTTACCCTTGCCTATGGACTAAAGGGCGGGGTGATTTGTTACAAGGAGTTTTTTTTATTCAGATTTGATCATTATATTATTTTCATATATATCAATGCCTTTAAAGTTGAAAAAATTGGAGGAATCAACTTACAGGGCCATTTTTACTGATGGGTATCAATTTGGATAAATGGGGCATGAGACCTTGCATAGTTATTTTGAGGCTTTGAAAAAAATTTCCAGGGTTCTGAAATCTATCTTTAGTTCTAAACACACTAGTTCTATTCCACACTTATATACCATTCCAATGGTGTAATAAATGTGTCAAATGGAGTTTGTATGTAAAAGCTATGCCATCTAGATGTTATCCTTCCTATTTTGTGCACCATGATTCGAGAGGATGCCACATTATACCTTTCCTCATGGAAAAGGAGACAACCACATGGAGACTATGAATAAGACTCTACCAGGGTTAAATTTATGACCCTAATTAACATTTAAAGGAGTCAAACTTAACCCCTAGTTGGCTATCATGATTTGTTATAATTGGGCCACTAGGAGGAAAATGGGTTCCATTCTATTTAAGTGCATTTTATTCCATAGTAGAGTATAGTAGCTAAAATTGGATTAAGAGAGAGAGAAAAATATAGGGGGTTTGTATTCCATAGTATTCCATAGGCCACATGCCTTAGGAAACTACATAAAGAGTAACTTGTCATTTGTATTTTCATTATTTCCATTCTAGAAAAAAGAAAGTAGAGCCACCTCACCTTCCCATTGGGTTTTCTCCCAAATTGGTTTCCAAAATAATATCTTAATGTTCATTTTGATTGGTGTATGTTTATATTTCATTTTTCTCTATTTTTTTCATTTTATTTATTGCATACATAAACAACAAAATTAATAATAATATATATAGAATCTAAAGGAATTAACCCTTAATAGTATAGCTTTAAGTCTATTTTAACAGATATTTTGTGATGAAATATCCAATGGAATATATATGGTAATTTATAGATCATATTGGTATCAAACCAGGTTTATTTGGTTATTTTTGGAAAGTAACAGG
The DNA here is from genome assembly GCA_034641835.2 of Pinus albicaulis. Taxonomy (NCBI): domain Eukaryota; kingdom Viridiplantae; phylum Streptophyta; class Pinopsida; order Pinales; family Pinaceae; genus Pinus; species Pinus albicaulis. The sequence continues at coordinate 9,446 of JAXQQM020060368.1, read as the reverse complement.
AGATCCAAGAAAATGTTTGAGTAGGAAGTCATAAAACCCTAGACATAGATGACAAATATGTTTATAATAACCCTTGAGATCCAACAGAGGAGAAATTATCCTAACTGGAAGCATAGGTCACATATATTAACCGTAATAAGAACCTATTTATGGTGGCTCTACCAAACAAGTTTGGAAAAAATAAGATGGAGGTTTCAAATGAGAGGTAAGATTAGAGGGAAAATTAGGGGATCACGAAGATACAGAGAAGGACCACATGAAAGAGACAAAAAAATAGAAGTAGATTTTTAGTTCCTTGAACCATTCATAATCCATCTTCATGATGGAAGAAAAAGTGGACATCAAGCCATATCAAGGTGAGATTGATGCTTGAAAATTAAATCACTAGTTGCAATAGTGAGCGGTTTACTTTACTATTCACCACATAGATAAAAAATAGAAAATTTCACTTGCTCATTTAAAATTAGAGGGCCATGCCTTGAAATAGTGGGAAATCCACATAAAAACCCTTATTCTAGAGGAGGATCCTTCAGTAACTAGGTAGGATGATTTTAAAACTCTCATAAATTCCAAATTATACTCTATTAGGCATGTAGTCTAGAATCAGTGGATCTGATGGCATTAATTTAGGAAAATATAGGGATAGAGTGGACATTAGTACACCATATAATTCATAAATATTGAAATATTTTTGGGTATCTCTTATAAGAACCTAGATTTACAGCTAAAGTAATTTTTTTTTGGCGGGGGGGTGGGGGGGGGGGGGGGGTGTCTACACAATTATTTGTGAGTGAAAGTGATGTTATTGAAACCCAAAATAATGGACGATGCTTTGGTGTAGGCAAAATATCTTGAAAACATATGGTAGAAGAAATGATAACAAAGTGGTTCAAAACAAAAGGAATACCAGGAAGCTTTTGTTTGGTAATTTAATTGGTAGTTAAATTACATCATGAAATTGTCAAACCAAGGTTTGTGTACTTGTGAAGTGCATGTGCACAATATCTGCTAGGAGTTATATTATTGATTTAAGATGAAATATAACTTCTAATATATTGAAGTGAATTACAAATATGAGTCAAACAAGATTAACTCATATCAATTCTACGCAGATGTTATCTCTTTCAAACTTGTCTTTTCCAAGGTGAAATCGAATTAAAACTCTATGCCATTAAATTGAATCGAAAGTTATTCTATCTAACAAGAATTGAAATTTATTATATTTAATTGAATTGAAAAGATTATTCTAATGAGAACAATTCAAACCCTATTCTATCGTAATGAATTCAAATTTTATTCTAATTGACATAATTTGAAATCCCTTCACTATTCAATTAAAGGAAAGCTCATTCTAAGTGCTTTGAAATTCCATCTATTTTAAAACTATATTAAGAAACAGATCTTGAAAGCGATGACCTAAATTAAAACTCTGATAGAATACTAATGTGCACATTTATGAAATAAATCAATATAGACATCAAATCATAAATATAAGACTAACAGAACAATTTAAATGAATAAACTCAAGATAAAAATGTTTTTGATATTTTGGTTTATAAGTGAGCTCTCAATCCTGTGCAAATGAGACAATGTTAAATAAACTATAACATGAAACAAATTATTGATAGAAAGTAACTAACTATCTACAAATGGAAAATATACTAATCATAAAAGTGATATTAAATAAAAAACCACACTGACTTACTACTCTTTAGGGGGCCCTCCCGTCGAGTGTAAGAATGAAAGGACTTCAATTAACAAGTTATTCACCCATGCATTTGATCATCAAAGGAACATAGTAATTGCTTTAAAAAAAAGGTCTTCAATAGAAAATGATTACAAATTTAAAATATTTCCATTTTTATCGCTTCAAGGATATTTATAATGTCTCTCGAATAATAGTTCAAAGAGTTACAAGCCAAGACACTAGTTTGTAATTGAAAACTAAGTGATGAAATCAAAACATGAATCATGCTTCTCATGATTTGCGATGAGAAGAGAAAATAATGAGAAAAATTCAAATTGACATATAATAAAATTTGATCCCATGCTTTTCTCATCCATTCACACACTCACTTGACGATGCCGTGATCTGCCTCCAAATTATATGTAAGGATGGAGTATTATAACCAAAGTTGACTTTTGGTTTGACCATCAAATTTATTTAATACTGTGAATTTCTAGATCGATGGATGTCCATAAATTTAACATTTTTCATCCATCCATATGCTTTATTCTCCTCAAATCACTCTCGAACCTACCTAATCATGGATTGAGCTACATAATCTCTAGTTAGATTTTGAATTAGTGAAATTATGTAGCCATAGAGATGTTTTGATTATATTTCACAAAGAAAATAAATATTATAAACTATGAATGAATGATACCTTTTATTGTGTCTGATCATATATGAAGTGACCTTATAGCTTGAAAATGTAGAAAAAATATCATGGAAAATATGGAGATGAAGGAAAAAGGGTATCGAAAAGAGGACAATTTAGGATCTCAACATTCCCCCACATCGAATACTTTGCATGTCCTCATGCATCAAATTTTAAAAATTGGAAAAATGTTTTATTTACTTAATTGTTTCTGAAGCTTGGATTAGGACATCCAAACTAGTATATCCCCTCTAACTCTTAACATTGAGTGCTAGTTTCATCTTCCTCATTAATATTCTTCGCTGTAATCCTTTGATTTTGTTCCAGGGAATCCTATTGTTTGCTTTGAGATTATTATTATTCTTATAACAATGGCACATTTTTAACAACATATTTTCATCTTGAGCCCTCATAATTTCATTATGTGTTTTTACTGCTTCATTTTCTTCTTTGAGATGCCTATTTAGTATGTCCAACTCACATATATCTTATTTTAGAGCATCTACAATTTCTTGTTCTTCTTGAGGAATGGTATTAGTCAAAGGGAATTCTTCATAAAAATGTCTTCATATTTATTTTTGGGAGGATAATCTACCTTCTGTTGTGCCCTCTATTCTAGTGTTTCCATGTAGTCATAAATATGTTGTTGGACTAGATCAATTTCAGGTGTTTTCCTATATGGACTTGGAACTCGATAAAATTAAGAATCCAATTTTGCTTCTACTTCAACATAGTCCTCTTCTTCAAGGTTAGATATTTTTGGAGGATATTGTCATGGTTGTACATTTAAGCATTTGGAAACACATTTACTCCTCTGCTTTGGTTCTACTTTCATTGTTTCTCGTATAATCCAATTCTTGATTTTCGACCTCTAAATTTTTTCTTGTTTCTTATTCACTACCTCTATCTCCTTTACTGCTTTTTTTTACTTGATATTTGAACTAGATTTATTTATTTGAACATTTTATTTTTAATTTTTGTTGGGGCCCTTGTTTTGAAATGAAATAGTTTTGAGTCACGGGTAACGGGTGGCGGAGCGCAACTACAGTAGATAGAGAGTTGTCACGGTTGCGAAGAGCTGAAGAGTAGGTGGTGCAACTATTGTGGAAACAAGCACAGATGGCAGAAGGGAGCGACAAGAACAAACAGTGGAACTCCCAATGATCAAGGAGATGCAGCAGACAACAGAGTGGAAGGAAGGGAAAACTGGTAGTCACATTGGAAAAGGAACAAATAGGCAGTTGGCCAGCGTAGATAGGAGGTTGGCACAGTAGGGATTGGAGGAAGAGAGCCGTAGGAGAGCTCTGTTCACCCTGTTCATTTTGTTCTCTCTCTGTTCATTCTATTCTATTCTATGAGATAATATTGTAATCAATCCTACCAAGATTTCTTTGAGGAGCAATGTAACTGTCCCCTATTGTTAAAGAAATATACTGTGATCTAGGTTTGATGTCCTGAGTTCTATAATGTGTTTCTAGTTAAGTTGAATGTGTTGGTCACTCTAATTTTTTTTTTTCATCCTAAATATGTTCATGAGTATTATCATTTGCAGAGTATTTACACCTGTTTGGAGCACTCTGTTCTGGATGCTTTATTCTATAAGTTATGCTTGATCGATACCTGATCTGATCCTAATCTTACTAAGGTCATGACACGCCTCAGGTGAGACTCTCTGCTTTTCGGAGTAGAGTGAAAATGCCGATGTTGTGCTAGACTATTGCGGAAATCTTGTTGGCCTCTATCCTAAACTTGGGTCTTGCCTAAGAGACCTTCTTCCTCGCCAACAAATGGTTCCATTGCCTGGACCTGAAATTCCATTTGGGAACTAGATCATGGTATCGCGGATCTTCGAGAGAGAAATACAAAGCTAGTGGGATAACCACCTAGATCAGTTCATAGCACAATAAGCTGAGTTGAGACAACAGAGGGAGAAAACTGCTAAGGATAAAATTTTGTTCTCTGAATCTGCTAGTGATTTCTATGAGATATTCTAGGGAAAGTTTCCAGAGGAACTCTATAATTGGTTGCGGAGGTTACAAGCCAAGAAAATTCAAGGAATCTTGCAGAAGGTCTATTGTAAGAGGTTGCATGTAGATTTGGTAGTGCTCCATCGGTTAGATACCGATTTGACCCGAGCTATATATTTCTGGGTGCAATCTACCTTGGAAGGATACATAGTAGAGTTTTCAACTGAGTGTTACTAGTATTTCTCGAAAGCGGAGGACATATTCAAATCAGGATTATGAGGAGAGTTGTTGAAGGAGATCCCTCTGTGGATCAAAGAATTAATGGTAGATGAAGGATTGATCGAGTTTCAAAAATCTGAGATGGAGACTTAAACCTCCAGTATTGGGGGAAGGAGCTGAGGGAGAGATGCTACACATACATTGGAAGGGGGAATAGGGATATGGATGCCGAGACCTCCAGTAGGTTGAGGGAGCGATGAGCACATTGGAGGGCGAAAATCGCTGAGAAGTGGTGAGAAATGGTGATGAAGGAGTTGGAGAAGTAGGAAAGTAATCGAAAGGACAAGGAGAAGGTGCCTCAGATGAAAAAGGAGATGGAAGGTCAGATGGGTTCCCAAGAAATAGGAGGGACCATCAAGGAAGTTTAGCAGGTGTATAGGAGCCTAGCCCAAGCAGAGAAGGGAAAGAAGTTCGATGGAGAGGACATGATCCCTGAGGATATGTCCGATGTGGAGTTGCATGTTGCGATGGAGCAACTATTTTGAGAGGGGTCGGCACCCATAACTCAAGGTAACTCTATTCCCCAAAGTTCAAGTAGCTCTAGTCCCGACCTTCCCCTGGTACTCTATTAGCCACTAGGTGAAATTTTTTTTAAGTTACAGGAATTGAGTAAGTTGAATAATGTTCAGTCTATAGCAGTAAATCACACTAGCGGTAGTGCTAGTAATACCATTACACAGCCGGGCAACTGGGGTTTTAGTTTAGTAACACCCACACAAGAAAGCATGGCGGGGTCATTTACCCGATACCCAGAGTTCTCTGGGAGGGGTAACGATGATGTGGAAAAACACTGGTATCTCTATGAGGACATATGGAGGGCTCAACAGACACCATAGGTAGGCAAGTTGATCGAATTTCAAACTACTCTCAGGGAGAGAGCTCTACACTCATTTATCAAATGGTCAGAAGCTCATCTGAATCCAGCGATAGGTGATGTAAAAAAAGAATTCGTTAAAGAATTCAAGTTACCCCAAACATATCATCAAGGGTTATCCAAAATGTGGGAGATCAAGTAGCGAGAAGGGGAAACTACATGGGATCTGATGAGAAGATTCAAGGATGCGATTGGAAAACTGAGTTACCCAATCGATCCAAATCATCAGAGAGATTGGTTCATCAAGGCCCTTCTTCCATTAACAAGAACTCTGTTAACATAATAGAATATCGACACATTACAAGATGCATTGGAGAAAGCTATGAAGATAGAGGCCATGGCGGGATATCCACAGGAGTTCAAAGGAGGGGCTGTAGCTCAAGACCCTTCCATACTGGGTTTACAACATCAAATAGATAGCCTAATAGAAAATTTGAAAGATATTTAGCCAATATGACTACCAAGACCAAATGTATGGTGTACACACTATCTAATGGAAGGACACGTGGTAACCGAGTGTCCAAGGTTGTGGGGTCAGAATGTGGGGACATTGGCAGTAGGGGCACAGAGAGTTATGCTAGTAGGAGGAGTTCCGCAGATAAACACTTAAGGGTTATATCTGCCGCAACACTAGTACCCAAGGTTCCCTGTGCAACAAAATCGCGCCGCAACTGAATATTATGAGATTTGCAAAAGCATGGGTCATTCGCCCTGCCTATGTCCGATCTTGCAAAAATACTCCAACATTCTGAACAACATATACTGTGAGTTCTGTGCTTCCACAATACACAACACAGAGTAGTGCAGGGCTCCAGATGCATTGGCAGAACGATTAGACATGCCTTCATATAGAGTGAATGAGGCTCCTAGGGGACGAGGGGGAGGCATGAAAGGAGGCCGAGTTGGAGGAAGAGGACCAATACGATGCTACAACTATGACCAAGAGGGCCAAATGGATAGAGAATGTCCACTTCCTAGAAGACCTTGGTGCTCTCAGTACAGAGTTAATACGCACGCAACAAAAGACTGCCTAGAGCTAATTAAAAGATGGGAAGAAAGAGCCAAAAAAAGAGGAAAAAATCTGGTAAATGCAGAGCCAAGAATAATAGAGGCTCAAGCTATGTAGAATGTAGCTATAGTGACATGAGGAGGAAAGAGAACTAGAGAATATGCATAGACTATAGACCTGATAAAACTGATAAAGCTAACATCTCCAAAGCCAGTGTTTAAGCCAAAAAGACAAAAGCAATACTTTAAAGAAGCAGTAGAAACTTTGCCTAGATTGGGGGAAGCAAAGGCATTGAGTTACCATAGAACAAGGTAGATAAGGAGAACCAAGCTAGTACAAGTACGATGATTGAAGAATGGTTGAGCTTTTTCCTAAGGGTGGTACAATGCACCAATTCGAGTAGTTGAAACGAGAACCTGGAAATAGCATGCCAAGGCTCTGAGCGCGAGAATCAAAACACCACTCCTGGCTATCTGAAGAGTCGAAAGAAATAATATGAAAGCGGTGTTGTGAAACCAACTCCAAAGAAGAAAAAGAATATGTTTGTATAAAATAGAAAATGATGGGGAAGAGGGGGAAACCTCCAATACATTACATAAATGAACAATTCTTTGATGATACAATTTACAAAACCTCCTTTCTATATATAGGAGTCCATGGGGCAATAATGTAATCCTAGTGGGCCACAATGTAATCCTAGCCGACCTAACAATAATAATTTAAGGGCACAATAATAACAAAATGGGGGTTACAAGGGTACAATAATAACAATAAGGGGGTTACACTAACAACAATAAGGGACTATACTAGTAATATAGGGACCTAACATGCCCCTCCTTCAAAAAAGTGTTGTCCTCAATGCTTGAGTAGCTCTGGGTGCTTCTGTATAAAATTCTCATCCTCCCATGTAGAATCTTCAGTGGGTAAGTTCTTCCACTTGATGAGATACTCTGAAATTGATCGATTCCGTAGCTGTCGAGTTCTTGTTTCCATGACCGCTTCAGGTTCCAATATGATTTTCCTTCCTCATCAAGTTCTGGCAATATTGTTTGAACTGGAAGATTTTCACCTATAACCTTCTTTAAGCATGAAACATGGAAAACTGGATGCACTCGTGAAGAAGCAGGAAGCTCCAATTTGTATGCCATAGTACCAATCTTTTGCAACACCTTGTAAGGACCATAGTACTTTGGCGTTAATTTATTATCCTTCTTTGCTTGCTTGAGGGACATTTGTTTGTATGGTTGTAGCCGTAAAAATACCCAATCTCCTACATCAAAACTTCTCTCGCTACGATGTTGATCCGCCTGTTGTTTCATTCGATTTTGTGCCAGATTCAGGTTATCCTTTAAGAGTTGGAGAACTTCTTGCTGATGCTCGATGTGATCTTCCACTGCTTGAACCTTCGAATTTTCCCTTAAAGATGATGTGATGGATGGTGGATGATATCCATAAAGAGCCATAAATGGGGTCATTTTTGCTGCAGTATGGAAGGAAGTGTTATACCACCATTCAGCAAGAGGTAACCACTTGACCCATTGTGTTTGTTTATCAGATACAAAACAATGAAGATATCCTTCCAAACATTTATTTACTATCTCGGTTTGACCATCAGATTGAGGATGATAAGATGAGCTATGAGCTAATTGAGTACCCAAACAAGAAAATAACTCCGTCCAAAAATTTCCAGTAAAAATGGGATCTTTGTCGCTCACAATAACCCTTGGGCTTCCATATAGCTTTTGAATTGTGTCCATAAATGTAGTAGCAACTGTACTTGCTTTAAATGGATGAGATAATGCACAAAAGTATGCATACTTAGTAAGTCTATCAACTACCACCATGATGACACTCTTTCCTTCGGACTTAGGTAAACCTGTGATAAAATCCATTGAAATCTCCTCCCAAAGTTGACTTGGAATGGATAAAGGTTGTAGAAGTCCTGGGGTCTTAATTGTTTCCACTTTATTCTGCTGGCAAACCAAACATTCCGCCACAAACTTTTGAATATCGGATTTAAGGCCATCCCAAAAAAATTCTTTCTTCACCCTGTGGTAAGTTTTTAAAAATCCTGAGTGTCCTCCTAAAGGAGAAGTGTGCAATTCCAAAAGAATCTTTTGTTTTAGTTGGGAATTATTACAAAGATATAAGCGATCTTTGTACCATAAGGAATCATTTTTCCAACTAAATGTATCGGATGTACTAGGATCTTGCTGCAACTTTTGAATGAGTATCCACACTTCTTTGCCCTTCTTCCATTCATCTCTTGCTTCGGTTATCCAATCTGGTTGGATAATAGAAATGGCACAAAGAAATGCTTCCACCTCTTCATTCTTTCTTGAGAGTGCATCTGCAACACATTAAGCTTCCTTTTTTGTAGATTATTTCAAAGTCATAACCCAACATCTTTGTGACCCATTTTTGCTGCTCTTCTGAAGATAGTCTTTGTTCCAAAAAGTGTTTAAGACTATCATGATCAGTTTTTACCTTGAAGTGTCTTCCCATTAGGTAAGTTCGCCATTTCTTTGGTGCATGCAGTATTGCTAACATTTCCTTCTCATAAATAGGTTTCTGTAAATACTTTCCTTTGATTGGACGACTTTCAAAAGCAATGGGTCTTCCTTCCTGCATTAAAGCAACACCAATTCCATTTCCTGAGGCATCACATTCCACAATAAAGGTTTTTGTGAAGTCTGGCGTAGCTAAGACAGGTGCTAGGCACATTGCCTCTTTAAGATGTTCAAAGGCCTTAGTTGCTTCAGGAGTCCATGAAAATGCATCTTTCTTCAATAATATTGTTAGAGGTGCTACTATTCTCCCATAATTATTAACAAACTTGCGATAATACCCTGTTAACCCGAGAAATCCTCGCAACTTCTTTATGGTTGTGGGGACTTTCCATTCCTTAATGGCTTTAATTTTGTTAGGGTCTACTT
>JAXQQM020085613.1:0-29600 GCA_034641835.2 Pinus albicaulis | reverse complement strand
TCTGCGATTAAATTAAAAAATGTCATACAATCAGGGAAAATTTTAAGAACCCCCCTAAATTTATATGTATAATAAATGGGCGAATCCCCATGATACATAGGAAAAATGGAAGGCGATTTTATTAATAATATAATATGTATATATATTTTTTTGGCGAATCTCTCACGAGATTATATTATCTTGTAAAATCATGGCGAATCACCAGTACAAATGGCGAATCACTAGTACAAAATGGAAAATCATTATCTAATGGAGTTCGGGGTGTTGGTTCGAATGAAGATATGGTAGTTGAACCAGGAGTTGAAGGAAGCGAACCATTGAGACCAAGCATGGCACATGGTGACTCGTGAGGGAAGTAGTTCTCGTGCAGTTTGGAAAACCCGTTCTAGTTCTACTAAGTGTAGTGTTGTTGCTCATGCTACTACTAGCACTGATATTGAGGTCCAATTCCAAATTCTTAGGTTATGATTTGTTCTGAATTGAAATTTCAGGTATTGTGGGGCTCAAAATTGTGCACCAAGACATTGCAGTGACTCCATGGCGGCAGTTCCAGACTATTCTATCCACTTCGCAGGGCGAAACCCTAGTGGTGCAAAATAAATCATCATTGGTACTAGCTACACATAATTTCAAGTCTGGTAAGCTTGTTCTCTGGATTTTCTCATTATGCTAATATGAGATTGTTCAATAAGAAGGGTTTGATTTACCTATTGGTAATGGCGATGATTTGTCAGTAAAATTGGTTGCTGCAAAGGCTGAAGAATTGGGGATTTTGAGAAAAGGTGGAGGTGGGTTACAATTCACTCAACAAAAGATCATGGCGGACAGTCTATCATTGGGTTTGGTGAAAACGGGATTTTAAGTGAGAAAATATGTTCCGTTTGGACCTTGGACGCCTGAGGAGGACAGAATGCCTCATTGTTGGTCTGCTCTAAGAGGTAGTTTCACATAGTTTGCTAGGGGCAAGTCCTTGGTGAATTTAGCATATTTTATCAGTCCAAACATCTTAGCATAAAGTTATTCCATGAGTTATTAGGTGTATCTTATTATTATAGTTTAGCCGGAAGGTGCGTCTTGCATGTGTTGACTGGAAATCCCAATAAAACAAAGGGTTAACGCCTATATTATTGTCCATGTCTAATGTGTAATTGACCATGATCAAGCTGTCATTACTTTAACAGCCCCCTTAATGATCAATCTACTAACCACACCAAGCTTAGGTCCTGTGCTGATCCACTGTTCCATTGACTAAGCTTGGAGATATTTTTGATGCATAATTTTACCCCCATAGACCGCTATTAGATAATGAATTCCACATTCTTCAAATGATCATATTCTCATGCTGGAATTTTGCAAGGGTAATTGTTTCACCCAATTCATTTGAGAAAATAGAATCTAGTTGAACTCTCTCATGAACTTATATGCTTCATAACATTTCGATACTAGAAAAAGAGATCTGTCAGTAACCATGGCCACACAAGCTATACAAAATCTTGAATAAACCATTTCGTTAGATAAAACAAAGATAACTCCAAGGAAAACTTCGGTTACTTCATGCATGATGTAGGAAATTACATTTATAATGAGTATATGTACAGTTGAGATCCTTTGTCAACAATCTGCGAAGCATTTTTAATCCTTAAAATTTTGGCCTCGAGTCCACTAACGCAAAAACTTCTTCCTAGCTCATGAGCACGCAATAATATTATCTCCACTCTTGATCTTTGTCTTTGGTGAAATATATGGAACCTTCGTGTCTTTTCTTGGTCCATTTCTCCACTACCCTAGTCATCCTCTGTTCCATTCTACAAAGATCTCCATCAGCTCCTGATCAAGCATGCTTGGGCAGATGATAAGCTTCAAAAATAAATTGCAGGTCTCTATATTCCCAGCCATCATCAACCAATTTCATAAATTCTCAACCCATTTTTCAACCTATATGCATTTATGGAAAATGTATATATCTGGTTGATAAGTGTTGAACATAGTGCCAACAAATAAATAAACTTATGACATGTTACCAAAATGTAACAACTTGTCATGCAATTGATATCCCATTTCCTAAAAGCACCATAAGAGCGCTTATCAACACGTTTGACAAAGATTTGAATGCCCCATCTTAAATAATTTTGGAGATTAATATATTTTCTTAGAAATACTCTGACACAACTTTCTCCCTTAGCCGCACTGTGTGAGCATTCTTCCACAAAGCAATGAGTATCTCTATTGTCAATGTCATATCTGTAGCTTCATACTCTAGTCAACGTTAATCTTAAAATTTGTTGATAGGAAGACTTAGCTCCCTTTATCTTGAACAAGGGATGATTGGGGAGATCGTATTGTTGCCTAATATCCTTCAAAAACAATTGTACCATGTGTTACCAACATAATATACAAAACATCTATATGAACTGACCATGAAAAGAGGAACACTGTGATGTAATATGTCCAACCAAATTTCCACCTACATCCTTGGAATCAATAGGTGCCAAAAACTCATTTTCAAGTTGTTATCAAATAGGTTCAAACCACAGATGGGGACCTTTGAACACATATTCCAATTGCAGAAAAAACATTTGCATCAAAATTTCTACTTGGATTTATAATATAGTAGTCTGTGAGTATTCCTCCCATTTTGCAGTTTGAATGAATACAAATGAGTCACAAAGGTTTGTTAACATAAGAGGCTTCCCATCATCACTTATGCTTTGAGATAAGAAATGAATTTTTTGATCATACTCAGGCCTGTGTGATTGTGTAACTTGTCCTACTTCACCCTTTTGAAGTCGTGTTGGCATAAACAAGCACCTTTTTAATAAGGGTGATAAACTTTGGGAGTGTTAGTCGTTTGACCTGATCTCCAAGGTTTATTATGAAGATGGGGTTAAAACAACCTAGTTTTCTCAAAGTATTCAATTTCTAAAGCAAATTCCATCATCATGTTCAACTCATCATTTGAGAAAATATAATCTAGTTGAACTCTCTCATGAACTTATATGCTTCACAACATTTAAATACTAGAACAAGAACAATTGTACCATGTGTTACCAACATAATATACCAAACATCTATATGAACTGACCATGAAAAGAGGAACATTGTGATGTAATATGTTCAACCAAATTGCCACCTACGTCCTTAGAATCAAGAGATTCCAAAAACTCATTTTAAACTTGTTATCAAACATGGTCAAACCACAGATGGGGACCTTTGAACACATATTCCAATTGTAGAAACAACATTTGCATCAAAAATTATACTTGGATTTATAATATAGTAGTCTGTGATTATTCCTCCCATTTTGTAGTTTGAATGAATACAAATGAGTCACAAAGGTTTGTTAACATAAGAGGCTTCCCATCATCACTTAAATTATCTTTCACCAACACATAACTTATTTCCTTTTGATAATGTACATTAATTCTACCTATGTCATCTTTAGCTGCACTTTGTGCACAACCAACAGCATCCCACCAATCAACTCCAACTGAGAGGCCCCACCAAAATCTAGTAATGGATAAGAATAATCAAATCATAGGCCAGTGAAATAAACCACAATATAAATACAGAGATGTAGCAAGATGACAAGAAAAATCAACTTCATACCTGTCTGATATAGCTCGTTCCCAGGCAGCTGCATTACCTTTCCCTTGACTACTTTGACTAGCAGGAGGTAGAATACGTAGAATCTTCAGTACAGTGCAATCCTTGAAATTATCATGCCAAACAGAGGCCAGACAACATCTAGTAGAAGAGAAAGTTGGTAGGGAAACAAAAACCCCAACTGTGGCACAGTAGTAATCTATGAGATTAAAGCTACTGCTAGAGAATAAATGAACATCGCCATACCAAAAAGCAAAAGAAACCTCCCCTCCATGACTTGAAAATATATTTTTTGCTAGCATCCTTATGTCACCGTGTTGATTAGCTAGGTCAGAGTTGAATTTGTCACTCTTTCCACCATTTGAATCTACCGATGTCTAGGATGCTGACAAATTTCTAGGTGTAGCAAGTGGTCAAGAACCTTTGAAATCTTTTATTAGAGATATGCTCTTATTTACTTTGGTGGTCCAGATTGTTGTCATTGGTGCTTGTCCACCAAAATTTGTATTAGAATTTTCAAAAAGGCGATGAAAATCCCTTGTAAAATAAAATAAAATATAAAACATGGAATGTAATTTGGAGGCCGTTAGTATACTAAAAATAATAGTTAATTCAACCATATTTGTGATCAGACTGTTTGCCTACAAATCCAAGTCTAGTGGATTGAAATATAAAAAGACTTAATAAAAGCATCAATGTCAAATTCTATTGCAGAAATGATATTACTAGTGACAGAATGCAGCTAAACATGTCTTAGTCATAGACTGGCCATTCGGATGCATTTGTCTTATACTGTCATGCTTATACTGTCAGAAGTATTGTTGCCATTCTAAACTTACATCATATAGCATGAAAGACAAGGTTGCTTCAAAACATAGAGCTCAATTTCAATTATAGGAGACCTATTGATAATGAGCATAAGAAAGCTTTTATGAATCGTAACAAGAAGAGCAAGCAACAAACTTTTTGATGCCCTTGCTCTTACGCCTCCAATGCAAAGTAACAAGAAAAATACTTTAGAACTTTGAAATTTTGTGTCCATTAAAAAGATCACTCTCTCTTTAGCACTCATTGGAGGACAAGCTATATGAGGTTAACAGTTCTGGATCTTTATACATCTTACAGAGACACAAATTTAATATATATATACTTGACTTGGTCCAAAGTCTTCTGCACAATATGCTCCCCAGTCAAGTGAGACTGTTGAAGAAAAAATCTTCGGACCTCACCTGCGCTCATGTCTAATCTAATTTCAAGATATTTTCTAAAGCTGCTATCAACATAAATTCAAAGATGACAATCAAGATAAGGGTTAAACAAACAATTGGCTCCTCTTTCAAATTTTCAAATTCCAAAATGTTCTCAAAATTTATAATTAACATAAATTCATAAATGTGACCAATACAGCTCATTAAAAATCACACTCAACAAATTTTGAACTACATAGGAAACAGACTTTACCATCTGCCCATATGAACTGTATAAAGCATATTTTAATTTCTACAACTATGATATGTGAATTATTTATGATTTATACCTTACACATAAACATAAGAGCAACAAGCACAACACCACTCCAAAATGTTTGATGGGAAACACAATTTACCATCGCAGAGTAAATTGTAGAAAGCATATCTTTGCAACTAGAGTTATGTGAATTATTTACAAATTGTACCTTGGACATATGGGAAACAAGCACAACACCACTCCAATAGTTAGGTTGCTTTCGATGGATGAGAAGTGCAATGGCTCCCCCCATTGATTCACCATAAATGAACCTCACTTTCTCCCTATACTTAACACGATCTGTAATGTAATTTCCATACTGGCTTGTTACTATGCACAACTGCATATCTCATACAATTCTCTAAGTCTAATTCACATGCCGTCTTCTCACTATCCACAACTATGGATGTCATAAAACTCCAAGTGAACATAAATCACCATAACATTTTTATATAGTGCATGCATAAAAGGATCCCAATTACACATACCAGCGATGCTCCTGAAAAATGTTGCACACTCGACTACAAGGTCATCAAAGCTTTTTATGTAGCATCGCGTTCCTGCGGATTTGCCATGTCCTTCATAGTCTATAACAAAAATTGCATACCCGGCCTTTGTAAGTCTCATTCCTGTATCTGTGAGCAGTTTCAAGTGGGTTAACTAGTTTTGAAAATAATAAAATTCATAAGCTCTACCAAATATTCTTGTTTAGCTAACATCTTTTTCATATTCAGTTATAGTCCATGGATACAAGTTAACCACGGATAGTCACATTCCAAATACCTTACATGAAAATGCTGCACTCTGTTCCATAGCCTGCAATCATGAGAAGAAACAAATTACACATTATAGACATGAAATCCTAAATCACAGGTCCCAATCCAAAAGAACAGTGTATGCATATCTCTGGAGACAAAATAGTCAAACCCCTCTCTAAGAATATACGAAATCATGATTAAGGTTCTGTTATGATGTCGAATCTGTAAAATAAATAGGAAATCTATTTAATGCTGACCATGGCAGAGACATATAAGGGTTTTGGCTTGCCTATTTGCCGGTACCCATTTGCAAGTAAAGACCTTCACTCCTTGTGAACTTTTAATAAACTCCTACATAAGGATTTACTTCAAATAACATCAGTCCAGAAATTTGTGAGCTTCCTTATTTAAAATTATTATGACAGTGTTATGTTATTCACCTCTTCATATTTGACGTTACTGTGCTATTCCCCTGGTATATCCGGCACCTGAAAAGAAAAGCCAGTAGAATCAGATATTTTTTTTAACTTGAACTACAAATGGGAACAACTTTTGGAAAACAGAAAAATGTTTTTCCCATCCTCTATAATGTGATAATGATGCTTATATTGGTAAATCCATAACCTCTGAAGTTCAATGACCTATCTCAATTAACACTCTGTTTCTAGGTGATGCAAGCTTAACATATAAACATATTGCTTACCATTCCAACTACAGTATAGGAACATAGCAGATGGATCTGAAATCTATGAGGACCGATCCAGCAGAAACTTGCACGAAAAATCTTTTGCTACCCAACAATTGAACATAGCACATGATAAACGAAGATCTCAGTAACAAAAGTGTTGTGTCAGAGAGGGTGTATAGGAAGCCGCGGATGAAGAAAGAAATCCAATACTGGCATTTGAGAGGATCTATAGGAAGTCTTGTGTTGTAAAGGAAGCCATTCTTAGAACTTGAATCAACTCGGGGCACTGCATTTGCAGTTTTCAACACTTCCACAAAACCAAATCAGTTCCTCTAGAGGTGGTTAACATATAATTTAACAAATTACATCTCATTTTTTGAATCGTAACAAGAAGAGCAAGCATCAAACTTTTTTATGCCCTTGCTCTTATGCCTCCAATGCAAAGTAACAAGAAAAGTACTAAGCATGGAGGCTAGCACCTTTGACTGAAGGAGTATGTCTCTGGCTTGGAGACCTCCTATTACTTCACTGTTGACTGGTCCTGTGATTTCCATCCTACAGTCTGGGGCGGGAAAATAATTGATATGAAAATGGTGAATATAAATATATAAATTTTAGTTTGGGAAATTGATTATCAGGAAGCATTTCTTAAGTAGATTGGCTCCACAAGTAATGGTGCATTCTGTCCAGTTATTTATCTTGACCCAGTAATTAAATGTGCACCTACTGCCAAAACCCATGAGAAATTGACTCAATAGTGCATAGTTAAAGACATTCAGGAATAAAAACATTGCATCTAGCTACATTCATCCCAATAAAAAACGATGATTGGCAAACACAGTTTTGATGAAATCAATGCACTGTAAATGTCATAGTAATTATATCGAGAACTCATTGTCTCACAGACTTTGTGCTCCCGTTGGTTTTTTTTTTCATTTTACATGTACACATCTATCAATGTGCATTCATTTGGTTGAAAGTGTTCGTAGTTTGCCCTCTTAGGCCTAATTTTACATTTTAGCAGTTGCATACAAAAACGGAGTTCCCAAACTTTAAGAGATAAACAATACAGATTAAAGGACTGTCCAGTTATGAGACAATGTTTTTTCCAACACAAAAAGTTAGAACCAGAAATAACAAAAAGGAGACATTAGATTGCTGCAACAGGTTGTTGATTATCCATATATGGTCGGTGGTAAAAACTGAAGTGCTCAGCATCACTTTACTCAGTGATCAACCAGAGCCCCCTATTCAAAGCACAGCTCACTTTAGATAACCGATGTGTGGCGCCATTTCTTTCCCTGTATATGTGAATTTTGAAGGCAATAGAAAGTTAAAAGTGTGCCTTATCCTCAATAAATCTTCCAATAGATTAGCAAGAATAATATTCCAACATTGTTGCACCTCTTTTACCCAGTTGATGACTAACATAGAATCACCAAAAAATTGAAGCTGGTCACATCCTTTTTCTATTGCAAATGCAAAGTAACAAGAAAAATACTTCAGAAGTTTGAAATTTTGTGTCCATTAAAAAGATCACTCGCTCTTTAGCACTCATTGGAGGACAAGCTATACGAGGTTAACAAGTCTAGATCTTTATACATCTTACAGAGACACAAATGTAATATATATATATACTCGACTTGGTCCAAAGTCTTCTGCACAATATGCTCCTGAGTCAGGTGAGACTGTTGAAGAAAAACTCTTCGGACCTCACCTGCACTCATGTCTAATCTAATTTAAAGATATTTTCTAAAGTTTTTATCAACGTAAATTCAAAGATGACAATCAAGATAAGGGTCAAACAAAAAATTGACTCCTCTTTCAAATTTTCAAATTCCAAAATGTTCTCAAAATTTATAATTAACATAAATTCAGAAATGTGACCAACACAGCTCATTAAAAATCACACTCAACAAATTTTGAACTACATAGGAAACAGACTTTACCATTTGCCCATATGAACTATATAAAGCATATTTTAATTTTTGCAACTATGATATGTGAATTATTTATGATTTATACCTTACACATAAACATAAGAGCAAAAAGCACAACACCACTCCAAAATGTTTGATGGGAAACATAATTTACCATCGAAGAGTACACTGTAGAAAGCATATCTATGCAATTAGAGCTATGTGAATTATTTACAAATTGTACCTTGCACATAGGGGAAACAAGCACAACACCACTCCAATAGTTAGGTTTCTTTCGATGGATGAGAAGGGCAACAACTCCCCCCATTGATTCACCATAAACGAACCTCGCTTTCTCCCTATACTCAACGCGATCTATAATGTAATTTCCATACTGGCTTGTTACTATGCACAACTGCATATCTCATACAATTCTTTAAGTCTAATTCACATACCGTCTTCTCACTATCCATAACTATGGATGTCATAAAACTCGAAGTGAACATAAATCACCATAACATTTTTATATAGTGCATGCATAAAAGGATCCCAATTACACATACCAGTGATGCTCCTGAAAAATGTTGCACAGTCGGCTACAAGGTCATCGAAGCTTTTTATGTTGCATCGTGTTCCTACAGATTTGCCATGTCCTTCATAGTCGATACCAAAGACTTCATACCCGGCCTTTGTAAGCCTCATTCCTATATCTGTGAGTAGTTTCAAGTGGGTTAATTAGTTTTGAAAATAAGAAAATTCATAAGCTCTACCAAATATTCTTGTTTAGCTAACATCTTTTTCATATTCAGTTATAGTCCATGGAGCCAAGTTAACCACGGATAGTCACATTGCAAATACCTACCATGAAAATGTTGCACTCTATTCCATAGCCTGCAATCATGAGAAGAAACAAATTACACATTATAGACCCGAAATCCTAAATCACAGGTCCCAATCCAAAAGGACATTGTATGCATATCTCTGGAGACAAAATAGTCAAACTCCTCTCTAAGAATATACGAAATCATGATTAAGGTTCTGTTATGATGTTGAATCTGTAAAATAAATAGGAAATCTATTTAATGCTGACCATGGCAGAGTTTATTATAAGGGCTTTGTCAGCTTCTATATGCCTGCAATTATCATATAAAGAGCTTCACTCCGTGAACTTTTAATAAACTCCCGAATAAGGGGATTTACTCAAACAACACTGCACTCAAAATTTTTGAGCCTTTAGTTTAAAATTATTATATAAAGAAATTTATTCACCCTTCATATTTTATCGTTATCAGTATCGTTCGGCATATTCAACACTGGAAGAAAAGGTGAGAATCGGATTTTTTTTTTAACTTGAACTAAAATGGAACAGCTTTGGAAACAAAAAAAAAAAATTTCCCATCCTCTCGCAATGTGATAAGGATGCTTATATTGGTAAATCCATAACCTCCAAGTTCGCTGACCTATCTCAATTAACACTCGTTTCTAAGAGATGCAAGCTAACATATAAAGGAAGCCATTCTCGAACTTGAATCAACTCGGTTTAATCGTATTTGCATTTTTCAACACTTCCACAAAACCAA
Organism: Pinus albicaulis; assembly: GCA_034641835.2. Taxonomy (NCBI): domain Eukaryota; kingdom Viridiplantae; phylum Streptophyta; class Pinopsida; order Pinales; family Pinaceae; genus Pinus; species Pinus albicaulis. The sequence goes on along the minus strand of JAXQQM020085613.1, from coordinate 19,546 downwards.
ATCAGTTCCTCCAGAGGTGGTTAACATACAATTTAACAAATTACATCTCATTTTATGAATTGTAACAAGAAGAGCAAGCAGTAAAATTTGTTATGCCCTTGCTCTTACGCCTCCAATGCAATGTAACAAGAAAAATACTCAGCATGGAGGCTGGCACCCTGGACTGAGGGAATATGTCTCTAGCTCGGAGACCTCCTATTACTTCACTGTTGACTGGTCCTATGATTTCCATCTTGCAGTCTAGGGAGGGAAAATGATTGATATGAAAATGGTGAATATAAATATATAAATTTTAGTTTGGGAAATTAATTATCAGGAAGCATTTCTTAAGTAGATTGGCTTCACAAGTAATGGTGATTTCTGTCCAGTTATTTCTCTTGACCTAGTAATTAAATGTGCACCTACTGCCAAAACCCATGAGCAATTGACTCAGTAGTGCATGGTTAAAAACATTCAAGAATAAAAACATTGCATCTAGCTACATTCATCCCAATAAAAAACGATGATACAAACATAGTTTTGATGAAATCATTGCACTGTAAATGTCATAGTAATTATATCGAGAACTCATTATCTCACAGACTTTGTGCTCCCATTGGTTTTTTTTTTCATTTTACATGTACACATCTATCAATGTGTTCATTTGGTTGAAAGTGTTCGCAGTTTTCCCTCTTGGGCCTAATTTTACATTTTAGTAGTTGCATACAAAAATAGAGTTCCCAAACTTTGAGAGCTAAACAATACAAATTAAAGGACTGTCCAGTTATGAGACAATGTTTTTTCCAACACAAAAAGTTAGAACCAGAAATAACAAAAAGGAGACATTAGATTGCTGCAACAAGTTGTTGATTATCCATATATTGTCGAAGGTAAAAACGGAAGTGCTCAGCATCACTGTACTCAGTGATCAACTAGAGCCCCCTATTCAAAGCACAGCCCGCTTTAGATAACCGATGTGCGGTGCCATTTATTTCCCTGTATATGTGAAGTTTGAAGGCAATAGAAAGTTAAAAGTGTGCCTTATCCTCAATAAATCTTCCAATAGATTAGCAAGAATGATATTCCGACATTGTTGCACCTCTTTTACCCAGTTGATGACTAACATAGAATCACCAAAAAATTGAAGCTGGTCACATCCTTTTTCTATTGCAAATGCAAAGTAAAAAGAAAAATACTTCAGAAGTTTGAAATTTTGTGTCCATTAAAAAGATCACTCGCTCTTTAGCACTCATTGGAGGACAAGATATACGAGGTTAACAGGTCTAGATCTTTATACATCTTACAGAGACACAAATGTAATATATATATATACTCGACTTGGTCCAAAGTCTTCTGCACAATATGCTCCTGAGTCAGGTGAGACTGTTGAAGAAAAACTCTTCGGACCTCACCTATGCTCATGTCTAATCTAATTTAAAGATATTTTCTAAAGTTGTTATCAACATAAATTCAAAGATGACAATCAAGATAAGGGTCAAACAAACAATTGACTCCTCTTTCAAATTTTCAAATTCCAAAATGTTCTCAAAATTTATAATTAACATAAATTCAGAAATGTGACCAACACAGCTCATTAAAAATCACACTCAACAAATTTTGAACTACATAGGAAACAGACTTTACCATCTGCCCATATGAACTGTATAAAGCATATTTTAATTTCTGCAACTACGATATGTGAATTATTTATGATTTATACCTTACACATAAACATAAGAGCAACAAGCACAACACCACTCCAAAATGTTTGATGGGAAACATAATTTACCATCGAAGAGTAAACTGTAGAAAGCATATCTCTGCAACTAGAGTTATGTGAATTATTTACAAATTGTACCTTGCACATAGGGGAAACAAGCACAACACCACTCCAATAGTTGCTTTCGATGGATGAGAAGTGCAACGGCTCCCCCCATTGATTCACCATAAATGAACGTCGCTTTCTCCCTATACTCAACGCGATCTATAATGTAATTTCCATACTGGCTTGTTGCTATGCACAACTGAATATCTCATACAATTCTCTAAGTCTAATTCACATACCGTCTTCTCACTATCCACAACTATGGATGTCATAAAACTCGAAGTGAACATAAATCACCATAACATTTTTATATAGTGCATGCATAAAAGGATCCCAATTACACATACCAGCAACGCTCCTGAAAAATGTTGCACACTCAGATACAAGGTCATCGAAGCTTTTTATGTAGCATCGTGTCCCTGCAGATTTGCCATGTCCTTCATAGTCTATACCAAATACTGCACACCCGGCCTTTGCAAGCCTCATTCTTGTATCTGTGAGCAGTTTCAAGTGGGTTAATTTGTTTTGAAAATAAGAAAATTCATAAGATCTACCAAATATTCTTGTTTAGCTAACATCTTTCTCATATTCAGTTATAGTCTATGGACCCAAGTTAACCACGGATAGTCATATTCCAAATACCTTACATGAAAATGCTGCACTATATTCCATAGCCTACAATCATGAGAAGAAACAAATTACACATTATAGACCTGAAATCCTAAATCATAGGTCCCAATCCAAAAGGACAGTGTATGCATATCTCTGGAGACAAAACAGTCAAACCCCTCTCTAAGAATATACAAAATCATGATTAAGGTTTTGTTATAATGTCGAATCTCTAAAATAAATAGGAAAGCTATTTGCTGCTGACCATGGCAGACATATAAGTGCTTTTGCTTGCCTATTTTCCGGTACCCATTTGTAAGTAAAGAGCTTCACTCCTCGTGAACTTTTAATAAACTCCTGCATAAGGATTTACTTCAAATAACATCAGTCCAGAAATTTTTGAGCTTCCTTATTTAAAATTATTATGACAGTGTTATGTTATTCACCTCTTCAAATTTGACGTTATTGTGTTGTTCCCCTGGCATATCCGGCGCCTGAAAGGAAAAGCCAGTAGAATCGGATATTTTTTTTTAACTTGAATTATAAATGGGAACAACTTTTAGAAAACAGAAAAATGTTTTTCCCATCCTCTGCAATGTGATAAGGATGCTTATATTGGTAAATCCATAACCTCTGAAGTTCAATGACCTATCTCAATTAATACTCTATTTCTAAGTGATGCAAGCTTAACATATAAACATATTTCTTACCATTCCAACTACAGTATAGGAACAGAGCAGATGGATCTGAAATCTATGAGGACTGATCCAACAGAAACTTGCACGAAAAATCTTTTGCTACCCAGCAATTGAACATAGCACATGATAAACGGAGATCTCAGTAACAGAACTGTTGTGTCAGAGAGGGTGTACAGGAAGCCACGGATGAATAAAGAATTCCAATACTAGCGTTTGAGAGGATCTATAGGAAGTCTTGTGTTGTAAAGGAAGCCATTCTCAGAACTTGAATCAACTCGGGGCACTGCATTTGCAGTTTTCAACACTTCTACAAAACCAAATCAGTTCCTCCAGAGGTGGTTAAAATACAATTTAACAAATTACATCTCATTTTATGAATCGTAACAAGAAGAGCAAGAAGTAAATTTTTTTATGCCCTTGCTCTTACGCCTCCAATGCAAAGTAATAAGAAAAATACTCAGCATGGAGGCTGGCACCCTGGACTGAGGGAGTATGTCTCTAGCTCGGAGACCTCCTATTACTTCACTGTTGACTGGTCTTGTGATGTCCATCCTGTAGTCTGGGGCAGGAAAATGATTGATATGAAAATGGTGAATATAAATATATAAATTTTAGTTTGGGAAATTGATTATCAGGAAGCATTTCTTAAGTAGATTAGCTCCACAAGTAATGGTGATTTCTGTCCATTTATTTCTCTTGACCTAGTAATTAAATGTGCACCTACTGCCAAAATCGATGAGCAATTGACTCAGTAGTGCATGGTTAAAAACATTCAGGAATAAAAACGTTGCATCTAGCTACATTCATCCCAATAAAAAATGATGATACAAACACAGTTTTGATGAATTCAATGCACTGTAAATGTCATAGTATTTATATCAAGAACTCATTGTCTCACAAACTTTGTGCTCCACCATTATGTCGACATGTGCAGCCCAACCAACACAGGCAAGGTTTACCCAGCCATACTAGATATTGGGGGCAAGTTTTACCTGCAGCCATACTGGATATTGGGGGCGAAAGTCGTTCCAAAACCCTCGAATATAGTAAATCGGGGGCGAATACAACCCAAACCCGTGCAGACTAGTAAATGCGGAGGCGAATCCAGCGTTTCAGCTTTTATGCGCCTTTATTTTTTTTGGCTAAAGTATAATAATTAATTATTTTTAAAATAATTTTGGGGCTAATTATGTAAAACTATACAAAATAGGTTTTATATAAAAATTTCTCCCCTCTAAAATCTAAAATCCCTTAAATTTCGCCTTTGGGCTAAAATTCGCCCCTAAAATTTTCCTTGCATACAATGTGCACTGGTTCTTCTGATATAAAAATTAAAAGTTACATATGTTAATTAAAATAATAAACAATATCAAGTGCAAATATAAATAATTTCAACCACATAAATTATATTATATGAAATGTGAAGTATTACAATATGAGTTTCCAATTTAACATTGGTTGGGCTACAATTTACACATGAAATGTTGTTTCATCACTACAAAACATTATCATTGTGTTTCCAAGGCATTGCAGGTGAATTCACCAACTCTGAAGACTTGACCATCAATATCTATGTGTATGTCTTACACGGGATATTAGCTTTAATGGTTTAACTAGATCGGTTCTCTTATCTCTCTTTTTGCATATGTCGCTCCATTTTTATTGTTCTCCTCTTTCTTCAAATCTAGTTTCTTACCATCAATATTAAGTTATTTTTCTGAAAACAAAATAAGATACAGTGTAGAGTGTAATACATGAAAGACGATGAACACTAGAATATAAACTAAAGTAGACTATAAAGGATTTATATGACATATACCTCAACATCACCAATGTTAAAGCCATTCTTCTCCATAAAAGCAAGAAACTCGAAAAAGTTTTCTTCAGTTGAGCGATAGTGGTCAATATGTGGCCAGATGACCTATATAAGAAAAGAAAATAAAATGTCACCACAGAAATGAACACTATAGTAACTTAGTATTCAACCTTCAAGGAAATATTAGGCACAATCATACCAACTAAGTTACATGCTAAAAATCTCAAGCTGTAAATAACTTATGAAACAAATAATCTGAGGTGGCATGTCTAATCATTGTTGTTTTATTCGCAACAACATTTTTTTCTCTAACACATGAACTTGGTCAAGCATATAAACAACATGTCCTCAAATAACAACATGAAAGTAAACTTTTCTAATACTCATGAAAATATTTCAACATAAAATAGTTATAGGATTTCAATCAATATCGTGTAATAATAATTTCATCTTCAAGATTTGGTTGTTGTTTAAACAAACATGATACCACGTATTTTCAGTTTCATAGTTAAAATACAAATCAAAATAAAAATAAACGCTCAAAATATAATCAAACAATAAAGAGAGGATATCATGGAATGGAAATTGCAATTACAATTTTTTTTTTACATTTCCATTGATTTCTTATCAGGAATTCCTAAAACATTTTCTTGCCCAAAATAAGCATGAGGTGAAAGGATCACAACATTAAAAACCGTAAGAATACCTACTAGAAACATTTCCAAAGTCGATGGCTCAAGTGCCTGAAGGATCTCCAACAACAAATGAATCATATCCAAGACGTGATATGCATTGTATCCCCATCCTTTTTCCAATCACATTTCTTGTAATGTGCCCACACCAAAGTCAAGTAACAATTAAAATGAAGGCATTGACATTTGTTTTTATCTTTTATATCTATAAACTTTGAATATAATTTTTTTCAGGAACATATTAATTCATATTTAAAGTCTTCCTGTCATGAGAAGGTATTAATCAAGTAGGACATCAAAAAAATTGACCTCAATGAGGTCCTTTAACAATTTCTACAATATCAATATTTTTCTTGTTGTGATATCTTATATAGAAAAGATAACATATCTGCAAAAGAAAAAGGCATATATTAATTATGTTCAAACTCTGTATATGATGTATTCTTAGGTAGCTTTTTAAGATATCCCTCTACCTTTGCCAAAGCGGATTGTAGCTTGGTTAAACTATGTATCCTTTCATTCAGCATCAATTTCTGCAAGATAAATGTCACACATTATTCTTTCCCATTTCTCGGCATGCTACATATGATCAATTTAAAGTCACATAAAAGCAAGAGCGAACCCTTTTCTAACCAAGACAAACAATCAAACAGTGCCTCTAATAAAACTTCACACCTCATAAATTTCTCTTCCACGTGCTTAGGCTAAAGGTGGCATTCTTTGAATCATCTTTAGGTCATATTTAATGGGATATTCGCATGTTTACGACGATGGCAAGTTGGTGCTAAAAGAAATATATAAATCCAATTTATTATCCTTGAAATTCAAGATGATAATTCTGAAAAATAATGTCATTGCAATGTAGTGGAGAGAGAAACATATTCATAATTAGGATTCTCTATTTTAGTTTGATTTGAGATGAGTTTGTATTTGAATATATAGTTTTCTCTAAAGAAGTGAAATATAAAGATAAGAAACCAAACATCCCTGTGAATGTTTGATCAATTCATATTATATATCTCTGAAACAGCCAGGCCATCCTTCTCTGCTATTTGATAGAGATTTATTGTGCATATAATAATAATGAATTAACTATCAAACACAATGATGCAATACATTACCCAAGGAAAGAAAAATTACATGGTTGTGGTATTTGTGTGCTCGAACGAAATCCAGCAATGGCTGTGTGCTTTCTTTATCATGAAATAGTATTGAAGACAAATTTCATTTCAAAAATTGAACTCCATTCCAAATAGGAGATGGTCGTGTTGGGTATGGAAATGATGAATTGAAGGGCTCAGGGTCTCGCTCCAATACATAGTTATCCTTGTCACTACAAAATACAAAATTGTCATCATTTTCTTATCCAGGTAAAAAGACAAGTGAGTATGTATTTGTGCACCTGTGATAGTATATGAAAAAGAGAGCACTAGTGTACCCTAGAGCACCATATCTCTCTCCTCCATAAATACTATTGTACCCTCATTGCTATTGTATAGACCACTAAAGGATGGAATTGTTTGTTATACTTAACATTATTGTACAATGTTATAACTACAACCATCCTAAAGGAAGAGAAATGCGGTTGGAACATTATCGAAACCACATGTATAAACTAACTGTAAAGACATGGAAAAACCAAAACCTTGAAAAGCCATGAATTTTGCCTAAAGGACATGAATAACAAGATTTTGAGAAGCGATTTACCAAAGAAAGCATTTCTCATAACCTTTTTCCTTACTTCCCATAATTATATATTTCTTGAAAATGCATTAAATCGTACTCCCAGTTCTCCAAAACATAATTAAAATGGTTATTGTGGTTGTGGTAGCTCTTTTTGTGAAGAAAATGAGTGGTAGGAAGAGGATTATTACAGGAAAAAAATTAACCAATACAATTAATATTGATGTCAGTGATAGACTCAATTCAATTAATTTCTAGGTAAATGATTGAAAACCATAAATACATCTTAAAATTATATTTATTAAACTTGGAGAGAGATTTATTAAACTTAGATGAAAGAGTCCCTTGTCTAGCTTGTAAGGGTCTTGGTCGTCTTATCTTCAATTTACTTAAGGAAGAATTTTGACTAGGCTTTCCGCAAAGAGTGGGGTGTTGCCTTGACAACATGCCTACATCTTGTGTCCTATTTTATTTATTGTTTGGAATTAATATTGATGATAAGAAAAAGATAAATCGAAAGATCTAATAATAGTAACGAAAACATCACAAGATAATATCATAATAAGGAAAATCGATTAACTTCCTCCTCAAAGGATTTTCCAACATTGTTTCCAACATATACATATACAATGGAAGGGGTTGTTTCACTAGGGGGTGTTGCTCAAGTGGTAAAGTTTAGCCTCCAAAAAACATCATTTAATGGTTCAAATTGCTTCCAGAAGGTTCCAAATGCCAATTCACCAAACTAGGACCCACAGGTAAAAATGGTCATGTGAGTTGATTCCTCCAATTTTTCTAATCTAAAAAAATCAAGATGTATGACACATAATTTAATGATCTAATCTAGATCAAGTAAAGAATTCTATTTTTGTAGGTTCCATGCTCTGGTTTATCCCCTTTTCATTTCATTTTCTTCACATTTCTTCATGTAGCTCTATAATTCTATGCATTTTCTATTTAAGAACGCTACATTAACAATTATGCCCCAACTCTTAGAGGTGACTATTAGAGATGGTTATGATTGCAATCAATATCCCCCTACTAGATGATGAGTTGAAACCAAGGTCTAATATCCTTATCAATATGTTTTTATTTATTCTTCTTGTTAGCTAGGATTCCTCCTTGCATACTTCCAAAAGCCCTATATTTGTATTCAATGTTGCCATAATAGATATGTATGTTTCCAAATTTTTATACAATGTCATTCCAATGTTCATATACTTTGTTGGCATAATTTTGATATTGGGGAGCTATGATATCTTGTATCCTCTATTTTTGGGCCATTTTTTGTTCTAAATAGCTTAATAATTGTTGTCATATTATAAATAATGAAAACACTATTTTCAACTTTAAAAAGCATAAACCATCAAAATGGTTGAATTACCTAATATTCTAGACCCCACAAATTTAACTACATAAACATCTAAGGGTGAAACGAAAAGTCTTTATCACTCTAAATGAGGTGAAAGCTCTATTTTATACACTTCTACGGATATTACAATGTGCAAACTTTGTTTTATACACTTTTGGGGATATTACATTGTCTACCAAATGGGATAGAAATTTTGATGGCAATATTTGCCTCAATAGCTCAACCATTCCCCCATTGGAACATAACAATTAATAATGAAGCCAGAATGATTCGTCTTCACTCGATTGTTAAATTTTATTAGCCAACCTTTTGACAGATTTACAAATGCTTCTCCATAATGATATGTTATATTGCAACTCTATCTCATAAATTTTCACTAAAATATCATTTGTGTGCAACTTAAATAAGTAATTTCCGTATATGATCACCTAGAGTGAAGGTTAAGCACTTGGTGCTTGAGCAAATATGTTTGAAAGGAAACAATTTCTTTGGATTCCTATATACAAGCTCAAGTTCTCAAAACCATTTTGTAAACCTCTCAACTCTTCTTTAAACTAATGATAACCAATTATGTCAAATATAACATCGTGTTATATGCTTAGAAAAAGAGACTTCATAAAATTGCAAAAGAAAAAGGTACACAAAAGTATTAAATTTTGACATAAGAAGCAAAAATTGAGTATTTTAAGCTTCAGACCGTCAACAACATGCAATAACATTATTTCAAAATGTTATATAAGAAGCAATTTTTGTCTCTGACAAGCTTCAGATAGTCAACAAATTGCAATATCTTCCCATCAAAATGTTAAAGTATTCATACCTGGAAATGTGAATTGTTCAGGAAACAACGAATTTGTCGAAACAAGGGTACCATACAACGCTGAAATTCAACTGCTTGATTAACCTCCAAAATTTCCTCCAGTTCTCCTAGAAACATAACCTCCTTTTGAATATTTGTAATTGGCCAATACTGCAATAAACCCCTGATTACCCTATCCGCTAGCTTGAAATCTTTCTCCACAAACTACGTGATGCAGTAGGATAATTGTTGATGATACATCGACATACACTACTCTTACAAGGGAAAGTTTGTGTTCCTCCTTTAATGGCAAGGAAAACCCATTAATAATGCTTCCTAGAATCTCCAACAGCTTAGCTACACCATTATGCCTCTCCATCTCAAATATAAATTGATAAAATATGTTATTGATAGCTTTTCGAATAAGTAGTCTATGCACCATGAATTTTCCATATATGCGTCGCAATATTGTTTTCAAGTATTCTCTCTCTTGGGTCTTCAAAGTAAAAAAGAACAAGTAATGAAAAAACAAAAGAATGGTCAATATACCTCTTTGTTGCATTTGCATATGTCTCAAATGATGCCTCAAACATAAGCAATAATTCACAAACGATTTGCAAGTGTGACCAAGAAAGTTCCATCACTAGCTCTTCCTCTTATGGATCATAACTTTCCAGTACTTTGTTTTAACGAGAAGAGGGTGGAAGTGTTATTAACAAATTTGTGGGAACCATTCTTGTGATTTCTTGCATAACTCATTCATTAAATTTTCCATTGTTGGATGCTATGTAATCGACAACTTCCAACAGTGTATGCAGCTTGATATCTTTCTCCTTGATATTTTTAGTGGGGTTAGTGAAGTCAAATACCACACTGGAAAGATTCAATTTTCTGATAAACAAGTTTTGTTTCTATGTGCTTGGTACATCCTTGAAAGATGGCAATAGTTCATAGGAAGGGGGATTCTGATTTTAACACTAGGAGGAAATATGGAAGGTGATTTATTCCCTGTAATGGACTGAGATTTCATTGAAGATTTTCCCCTATTGTAGCACCATTATTACGTTGAAAATAGGTGTTGGAATTTCCTGTTCGAGTTGTCGTTGCACCTCCCCTTGCATTGTTCAAGATTGTCCTATGAGGACCACTTCCACTTGTTGAACCAAGACCTCCATTTCCTCCCGGGGAAGTACCTCCTACCTCATTGTTATTTGCAGATTTTTATGGCTTGCAAGGAAGCCTCCCAATATCTGTTATGATTGCAATGAAGATCCCCAGACTAGATGATGAGTCAAAACCAAGGGCTAAAATACTTATCAATATGTTTCTATTTATTCTTCTTGTTGGTTAGGATTCCTCCTTGCATATACCCAAATTCCCTGTTTTTTTATTCAATGTTTCCATAATAGATATGTATATTTCCACATTTATATACAATGCAATTCCAATGTTCATATACTTTGTTGCACAATTTCGGTATTGGGGAGCTATGATATCCTGTATCCTTTATTTCTGGGCCATTTTTTGTTCTAAATAGATTAATAATTGTTGTCGTATTATAGATAATAAAAACACTATTTTCAACTTTAAAAAGCATAAACCGTCAGAATGATTAAATTGCCTAATATACTAGACCCCACACATGGAAAAATATTTTTTTTATTGAAAGTCATTTTTGAAACCAATGAAGATATCACTTGCATTTTTGCCTCTTGTATATTAAACATATGCTTTTTGTCCCACAAATTTAACAACATAGACATCTCAAAGTGCAACGTAAAGTCTATATCACTGAAAATGAGGTAAAAACCCCATTTTATACACTTCTAAGGATATTACAATGTGAAAACTTTGCTTTATACGCTTCTAGAGATATTACATTGTCTACCAAATAGGATATAATTTTTTATGGAAATATTTGCCTCAATAACTCAGTCATTCCCCCATTGGAACATAACAATTAACAATGAATCCAAAATTATTTGTCTTCACTAGATTGTTAAATTTTATTAGCCAACCTTTTCAGAGATCTACATGTGCTTCTCCACAATGATATGTTATCTCGCAACTCTATCTCATAATTTTTTGCTAAAATATCATTTGTGTGCATCTTAAATAAGTAATTTCCGTATATGATCTCCTAGAGTGAAGGTCAAGCACTTGATGCTTGAGAAAAGATGTTTGAAAGGAAGCACTTTCTTTGGATTGCTATATACCAGCCTAGATCCATCTTAACTATAGATCTATCAAGCGTCAAGAGGGATCAAATCTCATGTGACAATAAGAATAGTAGAAGAAAATAGTTTGAGATTGAAATCAATGCATCTAGTGCAATTAATCAAATATCATTAGAAATCAAAATCTACACTAAAATCAATGCATCTAGTGCAAGCAATCAAATAAGATTAGAAATCACCATCTATGCTGAAATCAATGCATCTATTGTAAGAAATCTTCTTCCCTCTCTCCCCACTCCATATATATATATATATATATATATATATATATATATATATATTTCCCTCCATCTCTCCTTCTTTGTCTCTTTATCTCACCCCCACAAACACACACACACTCTCTGTCACTCTATATTTATCAATCTCTTTGTCCCTCCTTCCTTGTTTCCATCTATCTCTTCTTTCTCTTCACCTTCCCTCTATATCTCCATCTCCCTTTGTCTCTCTATATCAACCCCAAAACATACACTCTCTTTCTCCAATCTATCTATCTATCACTCCCTCCTCTCCCTCTCCCTACATATTCCTTATCACTCCTCTCTCTCTCCAACTTTCACTCTATGTCTTTCTTCTTACCACCCTCTCTCTCCCCCTCCATCTCCATATTTCTTTACCTACCTCTCTCCACTCTCTCTCTCTTCCTTTCTCCCCCACCTCTCTCTCTCTCTCTCTCTCTTTTCTGACTTTGTCACTATATGCCTCTCTCTCTCCTTCTCTCCCCCATTCTCTCCATATGTTCTTGTTTGTCTCTTTATCTCACCCCCAAACATACGAGCTCTCTCTCCATCTCTCCCTTGTTACTCCCTCTCTCTCTCCACTTTTCACTCTCTATGTATTTCTTCTTTCTTCCCTCTCTCCCCATCCAGCTCCATCCCTCTCTCCCCCTCCAACGCCATCTCTCTATCCCTCCCTCTCTCCCCATCCAGCTCCATCTCTTTATCCCTCCCTCTCTCCTACTCTCTCTAAAGTCCCCTCTGTTTTCCTTCCTCTCTCTTCCTTTCTCTCCTACCTCCCTCTCTCTTCCCATAACTCTCTCTTTCTCTCTCTCCCTCTCTCTCTTTCCCCTACAATCCTCCATATTCCCCCATCACTCTCTTCCTCTCTCTCAAGTCCTCTCTCTCGTCCTTCCTCTCTCTCCCTTTATCTCCTATCTCCCTCTATCTTCACCCTCGCTCTCTCTGTCTCTCTCTCTTTGCCCTAAAATCCTCTCTCTTCCCCCATCACTCTATCTCTCTCTCCAACTATGTTACTATATCCCTCCCTTTCTTATTCTCCCTCCTTCTCTCCCCCCTTGTCTCCATCACTCCTTCTATGTCTCTTTATCTCACCCCTAAACATACACACTCTCTCTCCATCTCTCCCTTGTTACTCCCTCTCTCTACACTTCTCACTCTCTATGTCTTTCTTCTTCTCTCCCCCTACAACTCTCTCTCTCTCCAACCGTTTCTCCTTCTTCCTTCCTCTCTCCTTCTCTCTCTCTCTCTCTCTCCCACCTCCATCTTTATGTCTCCCTCTCCCTCTCTTACCCTTCTCTACCTCTCTCATTCCTCTCCCTCTCTCTCTCTTCATTCCTCCTCTCCTCTCTCCTTCAGTTTATCTCCATCTCTCCCTTGTCACTCCCTCTATTTCCCCACCTCTATCATATGTCTTTGTTCTTCCCTCCCATATATATCTAGATTATATATATATATATATATATATAATTTAATATTGTATTAATATAAAATTATTAAATTTATTAATTTTAATATTATAATATATTAATATTAATATTAATGTTAAGGTTAATAATGTTTTTTTTTTTTTTTCATACTATTATTATTTATTTGGTTCATGGTATTTGGTCCATAGGCTTAGATGCTCATTTCTACTCCTATTTGATATATTTTTATTTATTAACTTTACATTTCTATATCTCTTTTATAAATATGGTATTTGGCTCATTGTATTTGACCCATGGTATTAATATTAATTTGTTTTGTAAATATAAAGTGATTTATGGAATAAATATAACAATAGTTTTATTTATTTATCATACCTTTAATTTATTTATATTTTTATTTATTTACCATATCTCCACAGCAAGTATAAAAAGAGGTTTTATTTATTACCATACTTCTAGTTTATTTATATTTTTATTTATTTACCATATCTTTTTTTTTAGTATTCGTAAAACTCTTCCTATTTTAAATTTATATTATTTAAATTTATTTTTAATTGTTTATTTATATGGTCATGTAAGTTATTTTAAAGTCGTTATTATTTATATTTTATTTAAAAAAAACAGTTTTTTATTTTGACTTCTGACATACTTACACATCGGGGTCATACTTAGTTATTCTCAACAGCATTTTGTAAACCTATTAACTCTTATGTAAACTAATGATAAGCCATTAAGTCAAATATAACATCGCGTTATATGCTTAGAAAAGGAGACTTCATAAAATTTTAAGAGAAGAAGGTACACATAAGTATTAAATTTTGACATAAGAAAGAATTGTTGACTATTTCAAGCACAGTCAACAACATGCAATAACGTTATTTCAAAATGTGACATAAGAAGAAATCGTTGACTCTGACAAGCTTCAGACAGCCAACAACTTGCAACATCTTCCCATCAAAATGTTAAAAGTATTCATACCTGGAAATGTGAACTGTTAAGGCAACGGCCAATTTGTCGAAACAAAGGTACCATACAACGCTGAAATTCAACTCCCTGAGTAACTTCGAAAATTTCCTCGAATTCTCCTAGAAACATAACCTCCTTTTGAGTATTTATAATTGGCCAAGACTTCAACAAACCTCTGATTACCGTATCCGTTAGCTTGAAATATTTCTCCACAAACTGTGTGATGCAGTACGATAATTGTTAATGATACATCGACACACACTTGGGGGGTTTGTGGAGAGGAATCAATGCTCTTACAAGGGAAAGTTTGTTTTCCTCCTTTTATGGCAAGGAAAACCCATTAATAATGTTGCCTAGAATCTCCAGCCGCTCAACTATCCCATTATGCCTTTCTGTCTCAAATATAAATGGATAAAATATGTTATTGATAGCTTTTAGAATTAACGGTGTGTGCATCATGAATTTTACATATATGCAGCGCAATATTGTTTTCAAGTATTTTCTCTCTTGGGCCTTCAGAGTAAAAAAGATCCAGTAACGGCAAAAGAAAATAATGGTCAATATACCTCTTTTTCTCCTTTTCATTTGTCTCAGATAAGGCCACAAACCTCAGCAAGAATTCATAAACTATTTGCAAGTGTGACCAGGCAGGTTTTATCGCTGGTTGTTCCTCTTCTGGATCATAACGTTCCAGTACTCTGTTTTCACGAGAAGAGGGGGGCAGTGCTTTGAAGAAATTTGCGGCAGCCATTTTGTGATTTCCTGCATAACTGGTTCAGTAAATTTTCCATTGCTTGATGTTATGTAATCAACAAGTTCAAGCAGTGTCTGCCAATTGATATCTTTCTCCTTGATATTTTTAGTGGGGTCAGTGAAGTCAAATAACAAACTGCAAAGATTCAATTTTCTGATGAACAAGTTTTGTTTCTCTGAGCTTGGTAAATCCCTGAAAGATGGCAATAGTTCATAGGAAGGAGGATTCTGATTTCCAACACTAGGAGGAACGATGGAAGGTGATTTCTTCCCTGTAATGGACTGAAATGTCGTTGAAGATTTTTCCCATATTGCTGCACTGTTATTACATTGAACAGAGGTGTTGACATTTCCTGTTTGGGTTGTCGTTGCACCTCCACTTGCGTTGCTCAAAACGTTGCCATGAGGACCACTTCCTCCAGTTGAACCAAGATCTCCATTTCATCCTGGGGCAGTATTGTTATCCGGAGATTTTGATGGCTTGCGAGGAAGCCTGCCCAATATCTGTTTGATCGTGCCTAGAAACTTTCCTAGACCACTTAATTCCTCCTTGGAATTGGGAGCCACTGTCAGAGACCCCAAGCTGTAAGGGCCAGAGTTAAAAAGCTCTAGATGTGCAGAATGATGGCATACCCCTCAACCCAGATTTTAAAGAAACAATCAACTGTTTCCCACTCTCTCATGATATATCATCCTGGAGAGATAAATGATAACGAGGGCGCAGGAGAGGGTAATAAACTCCACCCCAGATGATGATGGACTCATCATCATGACTTCGAATGAGGAGAATGCAAGACCTTCCACGACTGAGGCAGTATCATCTTCCGTGTCTAGTTGTGATCCAGGCAGCCCTTCCCAGGGCGCCGAAGAAGCAAAAGCATAACTGGAAATTTCATATTCCATGGCCAGAGGGAATCAAACCCTGCCCGCGTAGAGGCGTTTCCAAGATCCTGTAATAGTCAGAGATCCATCCCGCGGACGAATAATTTCATCGGCAAGAGGCGGTCGGAAAGGGAAAACAAACTCTGATCATGATTGAAAATTTTGAAGAGACGGGAAAAATAATGCTTTTCCCTCAACAAACGGAGTTCACATATAATTGCGGAAATTACTTTAACCCATATAGCACATTTACTGAAATTTACAAGAGTTGCGGAATTCATTTAATCCATACCATTTAGTTGCTGAAATCAATTCAAATGAAACTTCATTTCAATACAGAGTAGAGGAGATTGCTGAAATCAATTCAAATGAAACTTCATTTCAATACAGAGTAGAGGAGATTAAAATTGCAAGGAGCAAATATAATCAATTAATTTTACTCACGGTAAAACAGAGTGTCGCGGTAAAAACACATACTAACCAAACTTTATATTAAAACTTCAACGCATGAAATACATTAACATGTGGAGATTGCAACTCCTTCACAGGTAAAATTAGCAATTGCACCGGGAGGTACAAGGGAGCGCCAAAAAGAAGCGTGAATTATGTTGTGCTATCAATAAGAGAAAAATGGCCTTGATAATTTGTTGAGCAAACATTACTTGAGCTCACATTAGTGAGACTCATTGACCTATTTGAGTAGAAGGATATAGAAATGGTTGTCAATCCCTCTCAAACTTCTAGAAATCGAATTGATATTGGTTGCCACAAATTGAAGCTTGTGCTGATTAATGTCACTAAAATTTGAGGCATGATAAACCAAGATACTCAATATTAGTGCTACAAATTCAAATCGGGGATTATTGTTAATATAAAAAAAACCAATTGCCCGATTTTGATAAACCAACACTAATCTCTGCACATAACGTTGTTTTAGGACTCTCGAGGGGATATGAAACTCAGTATGTAAAATCCCTCCATTCTAAAGGCTTCCTCCACTCATTCTAATAGTCTTGAAGAATCCCATCCACTGACCTCCTCGAGCCTGAAAGACCCAAAATAGAATGCCTTAACACTACCCACTTCATCCTTCACCTTGTTTTCACTACTAGAAGTGAATCTACATAGGGAAGATACAGTATAAGTATTGAAAACAGGGTAACTTTTAAATTGGTTTTGGCCATACCTGCAACTACCCTCATTTCGATTTCTCACACGAGGTTTGGTGGTTTGGACGCAAGTGTTAATGACAAACTTTCAAATCTCGTGACAATTTCTTCTAATTTTGGTGGAATTTCCTCAATTTCTTTCTTAGTATCAGTCATCAAACTTTTATCTTTATAACCCATAAATTAAATGCATTAAAAACCAAATTTTAAACCGTTTTTCTTATAACCTATGAAACATTTCTTAAAAGAAATGTTACAATGGTGAAGCAACCATCATAATTCTCCTTTTACATCAACAGACCAACCCTTATAAAAAAATATTTTACAGTAACCCAATGCAAATCCTTTCACGTCAATAACGACAACATAATTGAGCCAGTTATAAAATGCAACATTAATAAAAATCAACCATCACATTGATTTAATAACAGACTCCAAACCTCATTAAACCTTGACTATACTGTATCGCATCCAAATTTTTTAGTAAACTCCATGCAACTTAATATGCGAACACCGTCAAATCTTTGACTGTGATGCGAAAGCTGTCAGATTTAGGAACTGTTGCACGAACAACTCAATCGTAAAATCGAATTTATGATTTTTTCGGGTCTGTTTGAACGTTTAAACTCCTTGCATCTAAAAATGCGATATCCACAGATCTTCAAGTTCTGATGTGATGGCCGTCAGATCACTTGAATACTCGAAAATCAATTGAATTAATTAAATCTGGTTTATAAATTCATTGATCCATTCCAATGATTAATCACTGTGCAACTTTAAATGCAATAGCCATTGGATTTCAATCGGACGGTTTTTGCTGCTACTAAATCTCTGTTGAATAGATTTCTGATCTGAGTAGATATTAAATCCCTGCAAAATAAATTACGATTTCCATTGGATTGGTTTCAAATGTTGTGATTGACTCCATGCGCACTACAATGATCTCATTTGCTTTAATTCTGTCAAATTCATTATCCCTTCAAGAAGTCACAGTTTCCATACTTCAAACACTAAAAGTCTTTCAATTTTACAACGCAAGCAACCATTCTTCCTCCACAATGAACGCAGAGTATATAATTAAAAATTACACACAAAAAAAAATCAACGGAGCTTCACTTGACTAAGATAAACTTAGAACGGTTTCAAAAGAAATAAGATTTCTTTGAATTGTCAATTCCAGATACAATTTCAAAGGTACAGAGGATTTGCCATGATTTTCTCATTTGATTAATTCTCCATCCAATCCTCTCGAACTTACATTTAAAAGATATATATTGTTCAAACAAACAAATTGATCAAATTCTATGGATCAATTTGCCCAATTTTAGATAATTGTATTACATAATATTTGCCTAAAAATCCTCAACTTAAAAACTAAATTAAATGAATCAAATACAAAGCTATCTAAATCCCTAAATATGAGTCAAATCCTATCTACTAAAACAATAATCACAGGTTAAAGGATCCCACTCCTTTGCTTGTAATTTATTTTATTTTATTTTATTTTTGAAATAAAAATTGAAGTTTTTATCCCTCGAGCCTCATGCTCCTGTATCAGGGATGATGAATTTAGCTCAAACCACCTGATCAAATGGTGTTAAGGTAAGCTAAGCGATAATCCAAGGCATCAATACTATGACAACACCTTAACATTGTACTAGTATCAAGGTAAGGTATTAAGGTAAGTGAAAGTCCAAGGCATCTGGCAAAATTAAAAGCCTACCCCAAACTACATTCATAAATAGCAACCAAAAAAACTGTTTCCATTTCCAACTAGAAAATGTAAATAGTGCCACTATGGAAATTAATACCAATATTGATTACAGTGGTATTCACTCCCTGTATACGTCCTTGGAAAAAATCCACTTCATACAGAGATAAAGTAAATGAGGGAAATTATTGTTTGGAAATGAAGAAAAGTTTATCTAAACAAACTTGCGAGAGGGAAAGAAGGCTCCATTTCTTGCTGAAGTTAGAGTCAAATAGGTTAAAGCAGTTGCAGTTGCAGGCATGTATGAATTGCAGATTGTAACCCATTTTCTTTGCCAATATAAATTACAGATTAAAACCCATTTTCTTTGCCAACAATTTGTCATTAGGCTTTTCCTTGGGGTTGTTTTTTAAAGTTAAGACTTCTTCACATAATAAGCTGCTTTTTTGGTTTTTTAGATGGTTGGTCTATATTGCAACTTGAGTAATAGATTAACTATAGTCTAAGAGGCAGGTTGGGTATAGACTCCACTATCATAATCCAAGTAAAACATTGTTCCAAAAATGCACAAGAATAATGGCTATTTTTCCCAACCATGAGCAACCACATTGTAACTCATTTGTCAAGTTGAAAGAAAAGTAATTGAATTTTATTTGCTCAACATCAACACAAAAGTATTAGTTTTGTGATTT
>JAXQQM020088847.1:0-32350 GCA_034641835.2 Pinus albicaulis | reverse complement strand
TATATTCGTTCGCATTTGTTTATATTTATCTCATGGTAGCATTTCGTATATTATCGTTTATTACCCATCGGGGATATTACATTAGTCGCAAGCAGAATTTCCCCTAGATCAACTTTACATTTCTCATCACTTAAATCTATGGACTGAAGTTCTCCTGAAGACATTTCTACCTGTCTGAAATTGTTTTACTTGTAAGTCGCCAACCCACATCTATTTAATGCATATGATGAAATAAAACTATCAGTAGCATCGGTATCAAATAAAATTTTAGGTTTTATTCCGTTGCTAGTACCTGAAGATTCCACAACAATGGACTGATGCACTCCTTGATTATTGTTGACTACAACATAGATTCTATGATTGCCTTTAGTATTTGATGATGGTTACCACATTCTAACCATAGTCTTGATTCGAGGATTTAATCCATATACAAAACACCTCACACGTCATTGTCTATATATGAACATATTGTAATATTCCTAATTAGCACCGCTAATTGGAATATTTGATTTTTGTATAGTTTTGCCGATTATAGTTAATTAATAAATAAAAGTGAGAAAAGGGGTCCAACTCACTTAAATAAAATAAAGTGTTTCCCTAGTAGAGGCAACGTTGTAACTTAAAGGGGAAAGCCTTGGGGGTCCACACACACATGAGAGAGGCCTCACGTAGACTCCTAAGGTAACTGTGCAGGTCAAGGAGGAACTCAAGGACGCAGTTAGGGTTTTGAGGGAGCTAGCACTATAAAAGGTGGGGGTTTCACTCCATTTGGTATTATTGATATGTTATTGATATTGAGAGCTAGACTTCTGTCTACTTCAGCACGCCGGTTGTTTAGTTGGTCTGCAGCACTGTTTAGTGCGAACTGAGTGTCTCCGGTCGGAGATCTCGCCCTTGGCTCCGGGGGACTTCGAGTGCCTGCTCGAGCAAGGTTTTTCCTTCAGTTCCAGTTGGTGATTTGCAGTGGTTTTTCTGGTGGACGTTTTGCAGAGGAGCTGCCCTTTTGAGTGACTGCGCAGTCTAGGAGAGAGGACGCAGTTCCAGTTGGGGAGGACACAGTCTTTGTTGAGTAGCTTTGTTGGGTGGTTATTTGGCAGTGGTTTCAGCGTTTTTCAGCCTCGAGGAGGTTGCCATTTCAGTCGGAGGTTTTGCAGGAGGATTCAGGCCCTTTTCTCAGCGTGTTTCTTGAGCTTCTGCGCTGTTCCTGGAGGCACATCGTTTTTGTAGGAGGAGGGTTTCTGGGGGTGATTTTCGGAGGTGGTCCGTTTGGTCTATGATTTCTGGGTTTTGTCCGGAGCAGCGAGTATAGGTGATCTGTAGATTTTTAGCTCATTCCGGCAAGGGGATCAGCCCCTAGCTTCAGTTCATTCCAGCAGCAGCAGTTTACGGCAGTTTCTTCCAGCAGCTGGGATGCAGTTTTTGTAGCAGCAATTTCCTATTTTCCTGAGAGGATTCTTCACTTGCCTTGAGCAAGGATAGGTGCATTTATTCTGATTATCCATTGTATCTCATTATATTCTCAGATTAATAAAATGGCTTAGCATTTCCGGCATTTTTATGTCTATTTGTTCCATATTCTAGTTTCGGCATTTTGCTCTATACAGCTGCTTGTTGTTTTGCTGTGTATTACTGTTTATTTCCCATTGGGGATATTACAGTGGTATCAGAGCATAATTCTGGCTCAGCCTGTGGTCTATGACATCGGGAAAGAGATCGTACAGAGGTTTCCTGGAATTTTTGAGCACTAGCAGTTGCAGTACCAAAAACGCAATTGGAAAAAGGGCCAAAATATAAAGGGTCAAATTTTGAAGTTTGGAATTAGAAGAAACGTTTTCTGGGTTTTTCTGGGTTTTGGGCAAGGATTACCTTCCCAAATTCTTGGAATCTTCTGAGTAGTTTTCAGTGGGTAAATCGGAGGTCGAAGTTAAGCAGCAGTATGGTTTTGCAGCAGCCGTGCAGTTTCTGAGGAGCCTGTAGGCACCTAGCAGAAAATGCCAATGGCAGACAGAGAGAGGAAACTGGATGCAATCCTCCATCACATGCAGGATATGTCACAGAGGCTCGCAGCCGTAGAGGTAGCACAGAGAGAACCCCCTAGGGTTTTCCAGATTGGTGAGGGATCAGGCACATCCCACCATTTGCGGGAGCATGATGCCACTCAGCATATGGCATCACATACACCCACACGCCCTACCATGCCTACCTTCTTGCCAGAGGACGCAGGGACAGCAGCACAGCGAGAGATGGATCCGGCTTGGATGGCTGACATTTTTGCAGAGTACCAGGCTTTCGGACCAGCGTTCATGGAGGCTCTCTCGTTCAGAAAATATGTCCAGATCCAGTATGGCATTAGACTCCGTGATCATCACCGGGGGCACCGGCATCATCATGGTGGAGACTACCACCGCACAGCTAGTAGAGATTATGTTAAGCTCCAGCGTGATAGTAGACCTCACAACTTTCACAGAGGGAACAAGCACTCACATGATAGGGGCTTACAGCGCACAGTGGACAGATTCCATCTACCGACATTTGACGGGTCATCCAGGCGCTCAGAAAAAGCTTGGGTGGACAAGATGGATACCTCTTTCCAGTTTGACCGAGTATCGGAGAGGAAAACCATTAAAATGGTCACCTCGCACTTGGAGGATGAGGACACACAGGATTGCAGGGAGCTCGAGGATACACCTAGTGTGACACAGGACTCACCATCATTAGAGCCCTCCTTGACCGTGCCGGTTGATATCGTAGTGGAGGAGATAGAGCCTACCCCGGTAGAGCCATCCACTGAGGTGATGACTGGAGCCATGTCCGAGTCTTCGGGTGGTAGCGGCACACGACAGATGGGTGAGGTATCAAGAGATATATCCACTATCGATGAGGCACTAGGAGATACAGAGGTATTGGACGATGATCGCAGACAGCGGTATCATCGGCTTCGGACGGACCTTCGAGTTTTGAGAGAGAAGGCCGCGTCAGTACGGGAGACCATTTTGTTGCAGGACCAGGAGCTGGAGGGTATGAGAGTGACTTGTGCCAAGTCGGCGGCCAAGTTGGTCCGCATTGGGGGACAGCTGGATTCCCTGATGGTACAACCAGAGGGCACGAGGGAGCGTCAGATCATTCCCCTTCAGGCATGCATGGATGGGACTAGCAGTACTGTTGGGTCATCTCTTCCCATTAGAGAGAGAGAGGCAGAGCCACCTAGTCAGATCTCATATGTTGAGTTGGATAGCGGTATGAGACGATCAGAGTTGCACAGCATACAGCATCCACATGTTGAGGTTGGATGGCGAGAGATTTTGAGTTGGTACTCAGTGGAGCGAGCTATGGAGATAGTGATGGATCCGAGTGTAGCTCAGCGGGAGTTTCTATGCATGGGGATTACAGGAACCCCAGATTGGCATTGGGATCCAGGAGGGATCACCTACCGTTTCCCAGGCAGGTCGGCTGACTACGTCTTGGAGAGTACAGTTGGCCTAGCAGTAGAGCATGTACAGTTTCGGTCAGCTTCAGTGGCCAACCAGTTTATGCGCAGACTCCCTAGATTGTTTTGGTGTGACACTCGTACACGGGATCACGAGGTGGTCAACATACCTTGGCAGGAGTTTGTCGGAGGAGGTGGCATTGGCAGGCCACTAGATGGCGCCTTGTATGGGGCCAAGGATTCTTCACCTTTGTGTGGGGCACAGAGGACGCAGCAGAGCCGAGCAGTGGTGGTAACACTACTGACACACAGGGAGATTCACTTCTCGGACCCCTTGAGGAGGATTTGGAGTGATGATCCTTTTGTCGACAGGTATAGTGATATGACGGTGGAGACGATGTTACCGATTGGTGGTAGTCGGACATGTAGAGGCACAGCTCTATGTCATCACATCCAGGGATGTGTGGGAGCCTCTAGCATTGAGCGGTGGATTGCCGGTGGACATGGAGTAGCATGGTGGTGTGCCATAGTGTGTGGGACTGCATTGTGGAGTAGGAGTATCCTACATCACATTGAGAGCATGCAGAGAGTGACCGATGCTTGGACACAGTCAGGGCACGAGAGGGTACAGGGTGCTACAGCAGCAGCACATGGTATCCAGCAGTATACCGAGGTATGCCTCAGTGTGCAGTGGCATGTTGAGGAGTATATGGATGATCGGTGGTATGCGAGGGCATACGGTGCTGCACAGCAGGGTCTTAGAGTATTGCATCCAGGGAGACTCGCAGACAGGGACACTGGGCTTACCTTTGGGGGTATTTCACCCAGGATCGATGAGGAGACAGAGGAGCGATACTTGATGGTATCTGTGGGGACTCACACATCCGACACTCTTCTACATCACTCATGGGCACAACTGATTTTGTTGTTGTCCTTTGGCACTTTGGGCATGAGCAGCAGGGTCCGTGAGGTACACCCACGACATTGGGATGGCCCTCAGCACACTAGGCGAGAGACTTCTCAGCGGTGGCACGAAGTCAGTACGCTAGTTGACAGCCACAGTTTGGGGGATGAGATGATCCTTTGCAGAGGTGGTGCATCAGTCATCACTGAGCCTACGCTTGGGGAGCAGGTCATGAGGGAGACATGCATCATTTTTCCCTCGGGGCATGTCGAGATCATACATGAGCAGAGGATACGGGGTACAGCAGAGGTAGTATCCCAGTATGTGTCTGGGCTCCAGACACTGTATCGACACTTTGTCGAGAGGGTGGATGGCATGTTCGATGCAGATGAGATGGCGGAGGTAGAACAGGAGGGCATTCCTTCTGTATGCCAGGGTGAGGACTCCTTTTCACATGAGTCCATAGGATCAGTTGAGGTTGCTTCTGGGGAGCGAGGGCAGTCATGCATGGATGGTGACAGTAGACTGGAGCTATATTCTAGTGTCCAGGGTGAGCAATCATGGGACTCTGCGAGAGATACTCTGGGTGAAGAGTCACTTGTGACACTTCAGCTAGAGCAGCAGGTGATGGAGCCTGAGTCGACAGAGGAGGACACTACTCACATCAGGCATGATATTCCTTTGAGAGAGAGCCAGATGGGCACTCACATCGAGTCTGTGGTGGATATGCAGCTAACCGCGGGGTCAGCCATTGAGGAGGAGCAGTCAGCTGCATTGACATCGAGTACGATGACAGCTGTTACAGATCCATATCCTCTGGAGGTGTTGGAGGTTGATGGGATTGTTATGCAGGGGGCTAGTAGACAGCAGGAGCTGTTGGATATGTTGGAGCATCCATCTTTGGGTCGACACTGGGATGAGGCACAGATAGATGTACTCGCAGTCAGCAGAGCTGCAGCGTTTTTAGTGGGTAGCACTCTCCAGGAGTACATCGATGGAGATTGCAGCATACCTTGCCCACTTTTGCCCATTATAGAGAGAGGGGCTTCCTTCTACAGGCAGCTTCCATTGACAGACAGGGTAGAGCAGTGGGAGTTGATTACAGGTTGGCGGCAACATCCCAGGCCTGTTCCGTATACCGTTGTTGTTGCTACATTAGATTCTTCTTCTAGGATGGACTGGCGTGAGATCATGAGTTGGTACCCTCTAGATGGTGCGGTATTATTCGTAGAGAGCACAGTCGGGCAGGGACCCTTGGACATAACAGAGGTTATAGATTCCAGCTGGCAGGGCAGCACAGGACATCATTTCTTCAGCACTCCATCCCGATTTCAGGAGAGCAGGATCAGCATGGGATTGAGTCACCACTTGGATTGGAGAGAGTTGATGAGCTGGTATGCAGTTGGAGGGGTAGCATATGCAGCTACAGGTACAGCGCAGCAGGAGCCCGAGAGCATTGATGCTTGTTGGTGGTCTTCACCTCTTGGAGCATTGGTCTTAGCCAGAGGCAGTGCACAGTCCGAGCCGTGGGACTTGTGCGATTATTGGCCACAGTGGCGTTGGGATCCGGGAGGACTATTGGTTGGCTGGTACTGTGAGAGGCCAGTTTGGGATCCTGGCATTGAGATATCCCTTCATATCAGGGTTATGCAGGAGATAGAGAGGTTTCAGTGGGACCCAGGCACATTTTGCAGTATCGGTGGGGAGCATCAGCTAGAGAGTAGGCTTGTTCAAGCATTGCTTGAGAACAAGCAATTTTTGCCGGATGAGGATGCCACTTGGGAGAGCAAGCAGACTTTACAGCATCCATCACTTCAGTTGCTTGAGGACAAGCAACGTTTTGTCGGGGGAGACTGTAATATTCCTAATTAGCACCGCTAATTGGAATATTTGATTTTTGTATAGTTTTGCCGACTATAGTTAATTAATAAATAAAAGTGAGAAAAGAGGGGTCAACTCACTTAAATAAAATAAAGTGCTTTCCTAGTAGATGAACGTTGTAACTTAAGGGGGAAAGCCTTGGGGGTCCACACACACATGAGAGAGGCCTCACGAAGGCTCCTAAGGTAACTGCGCAGGTCAAAGAGGAACTCAAGGACGCAGTTAGGGTTTTGAGGGAGCTAGCACTATAAAAGGTGGGGGTTTCACTCCATTTGGCATTATGGATATGTTATTGATATTGAGAGCTAGACTTCTGTCTACTTCAGCACGCCGGTTGTTTAGTCGGTCTGTAGCACTGTTTAGTGCGAACTGAGTGTCTCCGGCCGGAGATCTCACCCTTGGCTCCTGGGGACTTCGAGTGCCTGCTCAAGCAAGGTATTTCCTTCAGTTTCTATAGGTAGTTTGCAGTGGATTTTCGGGTGGACGTTGCAGAGGAGTTGGTCTCTTGGAGTGACTGCGCAGTCCAGGAGAGAGGACGCAGTTTCAGCAGGGAGGACGCAGTCTTTGTTGAGCAGCGTTGTTGTGTGGTGACTTGGCAGTGGTTTCAGCGTTTTTCAGCCTCGAGGAGGTTGCCATTTCAGCCGGAGGTTTTGCAGGAGGATTCAGGCCCTTTCCTCAGCGTGTTTCTTGAGCTTCTGCGCTGTTCCTGGAGGCACAGCGTTTTTGTAGGAGGAGGGTTTCTGGGGGTGATTTTCGGAGGTGGTCCATTTCGTCTATGATTTCTGGGTTTTGTCCGGAGCAGCGAGTACAGGTGATCTGTAGATTTTTAGCTCATTCCGGCGAGGGGATCAGCCTCTAGTTCCAGTTCTTTCCAGGAGCAGCAGTTTACGGCAGTTTCTTCCAGCAGCTGGGAAGCAGTTTCTGTAGTAGCCATTTCCTGTTTCTGAGAGGGTTCTTCACTTTCCTGGTGCAAGGATAGGTGCTCTTATTCTGATTATCCATTGTACCCATTTATATTCTCAGATTAATAAAATTTTCATAAGATTTCGCATTTTTATGTCAATTTTGTTCCATATTCTAGTTTCTGCATTTTGCTCTATATACGCTTGTTGTTTTGCCGTGTATTATCGTTATTCTCTGCTAAATATTATTAATATTATTTACCGGGGCCCCATAAACCTTATCTCATATTCTTCCACTATTTTATTACCCTGGATTTAAATGCGGCCTCCCTATCTTAAAGCGGGATGTTCTATGCGTAATATTCTTAAAATGCATGAATCTTTATAGACCATAATATTACATTGTAATATTTGTCTAACATTTTCTAATCCTAAAATAATAACTACCAATTCCTATTTATTAACATAGGTTGGTCTATATATATGTTTATACTCAACGCTTTATCAAATTAACATTTAATGTTAATAGATTCATACCGAGTTTTATAAAGATAAGTAGTAAATATTGGAAATAACAATTTGTGATATACAAAATAACATTTTAATTTCTCGCAATTTATTTTTAATCCACCCAACCATCATTTATTTACGCATACCTTTTACCAAAATCAAGTTTATTTTATATAATGGAGAGCCATTGAGCGTATATTTGCTAACTGGAATATACCATAGGATTCCCTTCACCTTATTTATTAATAAATCTATTAATAAATACATTAAAGTTCCTAATAACTTGATCTTCCCCTTTTCTGTTAGTTTACAAACTCCCCCAAAGAAATCTCCTAATTGTAATGAACTGATCACTTCCTTTGCTATATAAGGTTACGAAAGATTCAATTACAGAAAACTCAAAGTTGTGGATAACAAGGCAGCAAATGAGGGAGAGAATTCTTCGGATTGATTTATAATTCTAGGGTTCAAGACCTGGCACCTTGGTAATATGTGATATTTCCCTAGTTTGACAGGGCTAGTCTTTCTTTGTTGTAGTTCAAGATGTCACACAAAATATAGGCACCAAGGCTTCTCTCTAAATGGCTGCCACAAATGTGTTCGATTCTCGAGTCTAGTAGCCAACTGACTGAGGATAAGCTAGAATGAGAAATCATAGTGAGTGGCAACTTGTCTTCATAGATATTTAAGTAATAATGTCAACTTTTCCTAGATCATCAACTCAAGACAAGACAAATCAAAATTCAATTTAATATTTATTATAATTTAAATTTTCAATCTATTCAAAACATATATTCATAGTCCAAGGGTGACCGTGATGAGGTGCTCTGTCATAGCACTCCTTGATGTGAACTCACATGTTCAATTTTCCACCCAGATCTAGATAATATATTGGACATGATGAAGATGTAGTCCCCCGAAGCTTTAAAAAAAATACACATTCACAAACCTCTTTTGTAATTTAGAATTGTAATATTTTCAAAATATAAATACACATTCATAAGGATACTTTAGTCACCTTTTCCCGTTATAAAATAAAATTTATCTAAATTTTTTGAAATATTCCATATATATATGTTAGGATTCATTATTATTATTATTTTTATACATATTTAAATGTTTTCTCATTTATTCAAAAGAGTTTTTTTTTTTTTTTTTAATGAATATAATTAATTAATTATTAATTAAGGATAGAAATTTATATTAGCATACTATAAAATTTCAATTAGCTAATCATTTTCAAGACTTAAAAATTCTTTACTTGCTAATATTAATCTCTCAAATTTTTCATTGTTTTTTTACTAAGATGCCTCTTTCACGTGAGGTCAAATCTCACACTACTTTTATGATCTACGTAGACAAGGGTTACTAACACTCAGATTAGTCGAACATGTTAGTGTTTCATTTCACCATGGATTAAGAAAAAAATATTTTTATCATTGCACATCTATCTCTCAATACAAAGATCAATGTAATCTCCCACACCCACCGCGAGGGTGACTAACCCTAAGTTCAATGCTACGCTCCAAGAAAACCCTATTCTTCACCCCAGCGTTCGGAAGAGACAGAGGATGTGATGAGCACGAAAAGCACAATTTCTAGAAGGTCCAACTCCTTTGTTGGAAGCGAAGAGTATGTTGCTCTAGAGATAGTAAACAGCAGCGAGCAACAGACACGAGTTTGTAGTGGATTGGTGGGATCTGGGGATTTTTCTGTATGAGATGTTGTATGGGAAAACTCCAATCAAGGGCGCCCACAAGAAGGAGACGTACTGGCAGATCCTGTGGATGAGCCTTTAACTTTCTGGATTGATTATCGTTGAGCATAACTTGGTCGATGAACGTTCTGTTTGGTTTGATTTCTTGATTCTGGGCACCCAAACTCTACCAAGACAGTGAATTTCTGTTACAGATCATTTATTTTGTGACCCCGTTTTCTCACAAGAGGACTTTCGAAAGGCGCCAAACGGCTCTCCTCTTCATCGACAGGCAGCCATGTGTGCCATTCAAGCTTTCTTCTTTCATAGGGGGGGGATTCCAGAATTCTCGTCAGAGCCTTCTATTGCCGCCACTACCTCGCGAGATAACTGGCATAACAATATCACTGGTATCTTTAGGGTTCCAATCCCCAGCGCCTGATAAAAGGCTGAGCCATTCATTTTTTTTTTTTTTTTTTTAAGAATTGAAACGCCTCTCATCAAAACCAGTTGTTGCTAGGGCTTTGGTAGAGAGCCCCAACTCGAGTGAGGGAGAAGGAACTGGCGGTTTCGCGGCACGAAATGAGGTCGATAGCAATAAAGGAATCTGGGATGGATGTCTCTCAGCCGACGTCCGCCACCCATCCCTTTTTGACCACAAAAGGCCATCACAGGGCTGCACCGGCGCCCAAGCAGCATCATTTCCCAACCAATCGTTGTTGCTATTACTTGACAGCAAGGAGTTGAACAACAAGGATATCTGCCATTGAGGCATCTTGTTGTCGGTAGTTTAGTTTCTATTACAGGCCAAGTTGAAGCAAATGCCACATCAGAAGCTTTTACGGAATGATCAAGCTCCTGCACAGATAAGGCAGGGGTAATTTGGAGAGCGAGGACTATGAAATGAAGGAATTCTATTAAAGCAGCCAAAGGAATCCCGTCAAAGTACAGGTTCTGGATTGTTGCCTATTGCAAAAGGAAATTTGTCGAGTTCTATATGTCATTTGAGTTCACGTTGGTTCTCAACAATACCCCTGATCCTGGCACTAAGCCTGAATTTGTGGATACAGCCACAAAGGACATGCCTATTCTTTAGACGGATGCATATGTTGCCATTGAAGTTGCTCTGGATGCAGTGGTGAAGATTTTCGTTGTGGAAAGTAGCCCTAATTACCTTCTTCCGTGGCAAAATAAACCTCAACGAGAAATAACAGGATCTGGTTTTGTCATTTCATGAATGGATTACACTTTTAAGGGTATATTAATGTTACAATTTGAAGATATAGTGAGGACATGACAAGGATTCTAAAATTTGACGATTGTCCCCAGGTGCAACATTCCTAATAGGTCTTTCTCAATGATTTTTCTTTCCACAGATTCGTTGAACCAGTTCTCCACTTCATTCCATCAAAAATTCATGCAAATTTTCTTCTCGAAGAGCAAAAAAAAACAATTGCAGAAGACTCTACAAAACTATAGCGAAGTGCATTGTTTCTAGAAAATTATATCAAATGGGCATAGACAAGAGGTTGAAAAAAAAAGGGTTCCCTTATATCTTTGTGTTTAACTCAAATCCACCACAAATGCAAAGACAGATCTGCAGCTCTCAGTCACATGTCTTCTTTTAACTAAAGACAATAGCTTAAAACTCAAGAAATGGAGGCAATACAAGCTTGGAATCCATAGGAATGATTAAAAATGCCCTAAGATCCACAAAGTTTGAAACTGTGCTCTGATACCATGTGTAAGAACCTTAAACTTCAACTTTCAGAATTTAAACCATAAATCTCAAAATCCATAAGTGTAAAGCTCTTAACTTTTCGAAATTAACAATCATTCACAAAATTCATACTACCCAGTTCAAAATGGGATTTTTCAAGCAGAATATATATATATATATATCAATTGACTAATTAATACTTACCTGGAACCGTGTTCGAAGATGTTCCTGATCCGCCATGGCTCCAGCTTCCGTTACCAAACTGTCATTTTCTTCCCAGCCTATCTGAGGTCAACCTCTCCGGTCCCCAGATCCAGAAGGCAAGTCTTCTGGCCCCGTTCCCAAAACCCCATAATAGTCAAGAGAATTCCATATCTCTGTTAGAACTCTCGAACTCACTGCGTATGTCTCATGCAGTTAGAACTCCTTCGACAGCATCCGGGTCAGTGTTCCCACTTACTACCCATGCTCATCAAGTTTACCCCTCTTCCCTTTTTATACACAAACTCCATTCCTGATATTTATTAGAATATGATTTTTAATAAATATATTTGAAAAATATCTTAAAAATATTATATTTTAATAAATATCTCAAATTTATTAAAATATCTTAAAATATTATATTGTAATAAATATCTTAGATTTATTAAAATATTATAGTCATTAATGTAGATATTATAGGCATTCATGGGGATATTGACTTATTGACCAAGTCATTTATGGAGATATTGACTTTACTTAATTATTTTAAGATTTTTTTATTTATTTTGAATAATGCTCTACCATGGATACTCATATAAGAGTGGTACATGCGTTCAGTCTCTAGCTTGATGTTCCATCATATCTCGGTGAGATAAATGCATTACGATATTCAGTTCGTTACTCTAACTTAGTTAGTTTCCATACTAGCAAGTATGTATACTAGTGCAGTAAACGTGATACATGCATATGTAGCTATAATATGTAGGTCTCATATGCAAGCTAATATTTCTAAGTTCCATATAATTCGAGTTGGGCCGTTACAGTATATAGGCTGCAAGCTAGGGCCAAAACCCCTCCTCTTGAGGGGAAATCCCGTAAATCTCTTCTTATAGATCCTTCAATTGACAAATACCATATCCTAGTGACCTAGATAAATACCCACGAAGTTCAAGATCTTCACAACCTCCACCTACAACTTGTTCGACACCTCCCAGAAAGTCTGAAATTTTTGCACTACAGTAACTGCTGCACCCTCACAAGGAGACTTCGATCTCCTTGTCTAGCTTCCTCCTTCCCTTCGCTTGCCTTTTCTGGAGATGTAGGACCATAGACAAGCCCTAGAAACCCTGTGCTTGCTTTCTTTTCTTCCTCTCCACCAAGATCGAGCTCAATGTATCCCTAGCGCAAAAACCCTAGCTTTTGCTTGTGCGTACGGGAGAGGGAGACCCAAAACAAACACTTCGGCTTCCTTGTCTTCCTTCTTCGTAAATTACTGAAGCATCCAACACTTAATTTCTTATGATTCTGAAACAAGGAAACTTAGCAAAGATCAATACACACATATGACACCTTTATTTTGGATGAAAGTCCCCAGAAAAACCCAATGTGGGAAAACCGATGCAGCAGATATGAGGGTTTGTATTATCAAGGAGTAGCAATTTCTGAATACATCGCTGAATACCTCAAAGGTTATTTAGTTACAAAGAGAGAAATACTGGCAGAAAGAATGTGAGTTTTACTTCACTCAATCATTGGAAAATCTCGGCTGATTCAGACACTGGAAGAGATGCCCCTGGAGGTCCCTGTGCTGCCTCTGTGCAGTGACTGCGTCACCTCCTCTTGGCGTTGCGTCAGATTTGCTAGAAGAGATGAATAGGAGAAACATTTCTTCAATAGGTGACCCACTTTTGGAGGGTAACAAGGGCTTAGTAGGTGGAAAAATCCATCAATGATCATGAGTATTGTAACTAACAAGCCCTCAATATTGAAAGGCCTTCAGCGATAATGTATAGATATAAGTGCATGCAACTTCCTCAATGAAAGTGTGTAATCCCCAAGGTGGATGTCCCCCATAATCATCAAAACATGTGCAAGGTCAACAAGAAAGCTCTAAGTCTCAAAATTTGCAGGGAGGCTTATGCACATGTATTCCAAAGAACCCATAAAGCGTTTTGGGAAATTCCACTTAGATCATGTTCTATGAAAATAATTAATTATTTTTAATAAGACCCTAAGTCTAAACTTAGGAAATTAAAATAATTAAAGGATATTAATTAAAACAGAGTTTGAATCTTCTAGAGAAGACGAAGATCAAGTCAAGTTAATCTTAGCCATTGATTAACGATTTAATCTCGACCATTGAAGTCTCAACGAGAAGATTATAAGGACTTGATGGGGGCATTTGGAAAAAACACAGTGAGACGGAGAAAGAATCGAGACATCGAAACTCTTTAGTGAGCAATGCTCAGGGAGAAGATCGATCAAGAAGATTCTCACAGAGAGGGGCAAAGATAATTTCCGGTTGCAGATTTTCCTGAGCCGAGAATACACAACAGAGAAGACATAGAGTAGTACGTAGAGAGGCAGTGTAGCATCTACACAGAGCCAACAAAGGCAGTGCTGCAGCCTTGAGGAGATCTGTGATTTAGCTAAGGATCAGTCAGATCTAGTGTCAGAGAGCTAGGGTGTGAGATCGAAAGGGGCCAAAAGGTCAGATCAAACTAGCAAAATAGCCAGCTAGCAGAGGTGATGCAGTCCCCACGCAGAGTGACGCAGAGACTGTGCAGAGGTAGCATAGGGCTCACCAACCTAGAGTTTGGCCAGTTCAGATTTCCAGTGTCAATGTGAGGTAACCTCACTAGCTCTTTGTCAGTCAGGCATCCCTGATTGTATTCAGAATTAGTACATAATAATAAACCCTCAGTTGCTGCACCGATTTTCCCGCATTGGGTTTTTCGTGAGACATTTGTCCAAAAATAACGGTGTAATGTGTCTATGATTTATTCTTGCTTAGATCTTGTTTTAACACTTATTTACTTTTCACAGTTAACTTGTGAAGGCCATAGTGTATGAGTTTTTGATATTTGTCGTAGAACATAGTAAATTTTTTCAGGAACTAACAAATAGAAGAATTCTCGTCAATTGCTGCAGTAGGATTCTAGATCTAGTAATTTTCATAGGGCATCAGAGCTTGTTTAGCAGTGCAGGAGGAGTAAGAGAGCAGATACAGTAGATTCAACGTTAAAGAGTTGTGTAAGCAGCAAATTGATCTCCCCAGTGATTGTGCAATCCAAGCCAGAAGGGCTAGATCTGCAAGGAAATTTCTCTCTGAGTGCGCTGACAGAGAGGTAGGATTTTTTCCAGTTTGCAGTTTGTCAGAGGCAAAGGGAGCAGTGCAGTAGATTCAACCCAAATCAGGATCTAGAGGGATGTAGTTTCTGTGAAGTAGTGATTGTTGGTGTAGAAAGCGTCAGAAGAGAGTAGCTGAAGACACGTTTTGGGGAATTTTCTTCCTTAGGGAATTCCTAGCCGGGGAATTCTAATTCTCAATAGTTGAGCAACAATATTGAGTGGCAAATCTACTATCTCCAGCAGGGAGTGTGTAGGCTAGGCCAGCAGCTGCGCAGAGGAGAGATGCCATCTCAATCGAAAATTGTCGAACTGCTCCTCTTCTTCCCCCACTGCACAACACTAGGCAGGCTTATGCACTCCTTGTAGAGCTTGTAGATCTGCTGCTCAGATCTTGGAAAAATGCTGAATTCCTCGACAAGGAACTCACTGAGGAAGAATATCCTGCTATGTGCTCTTCTTCTTCTGATGCTTCTCTGCCCATCTGCTGTTTGTAGAAAAACTACGTTCCTCTGGTTTTGCGTGAAGGCTCTGCATAGCTCCCTCTGCCTCGACAAGATCTCGATTCAGAAGTCTTACCTCTCTGTCGATTCACTCAGATAGAGACCACCTCGACAAGATCTCGATTCAGAAGTCTTACCTCTCTGTCGATTCACTCAGATAGAGACCACCTCGAAAATTCAGCGCTTCTGGCTAGAACTGCGCAATCCCTTTGGGGATTCAATTTGCTGCTGCTGCAGCAATTCGACATTCACTTCAATGCTAGATTTTCTCTTCTTGTGTCACATCAAATGCTCTGATACCATGTGAAATTTCCTAGATCTAACAATCTTAAGAATCCTACTGCAACTAGCTGAATTTACGTCTCTTATTTTGTAAATCACACTATAGAATTAATTCATATTTCTTCATGAATTATTGAAGTAAATTACTGAAGCAGCCTACACTTGGTATTTTATGATTCTGAAACAGCGAAACTGAGCAAAGAACAAATCACAAATAGGACATCTTTATTTTGGACCAAGTCCCCGGAAAAACCCAATGCAGTAAAACTGGTGCAACAGATCTGACGGTTTGTATTATTACGCAGTAGCAATTTCTGAATACATCGTTGAATACCTCAAGGGTTGTTCAGTTACAAAGAGAGGAATACTGGCAGAAATATTTGTGAGATTACCTCACATTGACTGAAAAATCCCGGTTGATCCAGTCATTGAATGAGGTACCCTTGGCAGGCCTTGTGCCGCCACTGTGCAGTCCCTACGCAGTCCCTATGTCACCCTCTCTAGACACTGCGTCACCTAGATAGAAGATCGATTTGCAGCTCGGAATCACTGTCTTCAGCCTCCTAGTCTCACACCCTGTCTCCTAGCTTCTGAAACTGATTCTTCTGCAACATCTCAAATTCTCTCTGACCCTTTGCACTGCCTTTGCGTAGCCCTGAGTGGCTCTGTTTCAACCTCTGTGTGAGATCTCTGGATCACTCTCTGCCTCTCTCTATTTGTGATTCTCCGGATGAGAAAAA
This sequence comes from Pinus albicaulis, assembly GCA_034641835.2. Classification (NCBI taxonomy): domain Eukaryota; kingdom Viridiplantae; phylum Streptophyta; class Pinopsida; order Pinales; family Pinaceae; genus Pinus; species Pinus albicaulis. The sequence goes on along the minus strand of JAXQQM020088847.1, from coordinate 16,455 downwards.
TCTCTCTCCGGAAGCTATCTCTGCCCCTCTTTATGCTAGAATCACTTAGATCTGATCTTCGTTTGAGCACTGCTCCGTCAGAAGAATTCGATCACTTGATTCACTCGGTGTGTCTTTCCAAATGACCCTGAAGTCTTCCTTTATAGTCTTCTCGTTGAGACATCAACGACCGAGATTAGACCTCTAATCAACAACTAAGATTATATTTTGACTTGATCTTCACCTTTTTTAGATTATTCTCACTCTGTTTTATTAATACCCTTTAATTATTTAATTTCCCTAAGTTTAGACTTAAGGTCTCCATTAAAATAATTAGTTTTTACAATAAAACATATTTCGAGTGGAATTTTCCCGAACGGTTTCTAGGTTCTTTGGAATAATAGTGCCTAAGCCTCTCCACAAATTTTGAGACTTAGAGCACTTCCGATGCTATCAAAAATCAACAAAGGACAGTAGGAGCAGCGAAACCGGAAAAAGGACGTCTTGAAGATCAAATGTTTCAGGTGTGGTGAGATGGGTCACTATGCTACTCAATGTCCTCTCAAAAAGAAGGACAAGGACGAGAAACATGATCTGCAGATGTAGAAATTTCTCGTTTTCCCACACCGGTTTTCAGTTTCACCTTATTTCTCCAAATAGTTAAATGCCCTTGCCCATATCCTTACATTTAACAAACTGGAAAATAAATTTCGCTGAAAACACAAATTTTGGAAAATTTACAGAATGCTGGAAAATGCAGAAATAAATATCAGCAGATACAAACAGCCATTCAACACATTATAACACAGAGATTTTTGGTCAAGGTGACCCTGGAAAAACCCCCTACAACTCTTGGGGAAAACCAGTTTGAAAGCTCCTTATTTCTGAAAATGCTTTTTACAGTGAGGCGGAAATTACAGCAAAAAATCCAGCAACTCAAAAATGTACTTATCTCGATTTCCAGCAACAACATTTATTACAGCATTAAATGCTTGTTAAAATTGGACAACTAGGTCCAAACTCCGGGTTGTGTTGCTCAGATGACGATCCCAATATTTTTATTGGATTCCTCTTTTGGAGAGGTGTAAGATTGATCTAAAGATCATCTCGATTGGATGAGCAGAACATTTACTTTGAATTTATTCCACTTATGTGCTAGGTCGACCTGGAATAAAATATAGACTTAAATGTCTTAAAGGACGTGTCACACACCCCCAAAGATTCCTATATATTGGAGAGACTTAGAGATCATTTGACACACATTGGTGTGGAGGAATTCTCTCTCTGTGGATAGCGTTGGAGCTGTAATATATATGGTTTGTTCTTTGTTTGGGTTGTTCTGGGTTATGTGTGACACGCTTGGCTGGATGACCTATTGGAGACTTCGCTGGTTGAAGCATCCTGCTGATCGTCGTAACGACACCATCTATCATCTCTGGTTTTGGCTTGTCTTCTATCGATCTACTAGTATGTTCTATCTTCTTTAGTATTGTGCCCTAATCTGAAATGGCATAGAACATCTGCATAAATTAACATGGTATCAAAGCTAGGTTGAAGACAACGCCCTGCTTATCTAGGGCAGCGAGATGTGGGTTATTCTTAGATCTCTAATTCATTAGGCTTTGCAGTCTCCTCAGTTCTATCCATGAACTCGCTGTGGCCAGTTTTCTTAGTATGCAAGTCAGTCTTCCCGCAGGCAGTGCACACCTAAGTCGTTCCCATGGATTGATCCACACGTGCATAACTTATTTGAAGATGGATCTCCACCAATTACAAAAATCCATCAACCAACGATGACGCAAATAACTGCGCCAATTCGATTTCAGCAGGAAAATGTGAAAAACCAGACATTGTAATTAAAGAGCAGCGCGCAATTTGCAGTCGATGCGCAGGAAGCAGACCAAGCAGACCCCAGACGTGCAGTGCTAGGCAGATAATTACAATGAAGAGCATATGTCTGCAGATAATTACCGTCGAGAATTGGAAGCTGCCGTGGATGTCGTTCACAAAGATTGTCGTCTTTGCGTGAACGTGCAAACCCAGTTATTTCAAAAGGACGAGGGTATATTGGAGAAAAGCAATCATACTCCTATCACTGTGGCTGATTCTGGAGTTCAAGCCCTCGTTAGCATGGGGTTAAATGGGTTTATTTGGCTATGGGAAGAGGCGGAGAAGATTACGGCACGCAGAACCCTGTGATCACGTCTTCCGATCAGAAAATCTTCCCCGCTTGGGCCAGAGATGTAGAGGATTGGGCGAAAGAATTCGAAGTAGATGTCGAACATGCGCTGAGCAGCGAAGATGTCGAGAGACGGCGGAAATATAAAAATAAAATAAAAAATAAAAAAAGGGGTTTGAATGAGCTGGAAAAACATTCTGGCCCGTCGGTTCGAAAGCTCATCATTGATCAATTTAATGACATTCTGGTAAGAATTTTACTCGTGGCCGTTGTTGTTTCGTTTGTTCTTGTTTGGATTGATGGCGATGAAGGCGGTGAAACGGATATCACTGCTTTCGTCGAGCCACTGGTTATTTTCTTGTTTTTGACTGCCAATGCTACCGTCGGCATCTGGCAAGAAAGTAATGCAAAGAAAGCCCTAGAGGCTTTGAAGGAAATGCAGTCGGAACACGGCAAGGTGAGAAGGGACTGGCATTTCATTACGAATTTGCCTGCAATAGAATTAGTTCTTGGTGATATAGTTGAGCTTAAAGTAGGTGATAAGGCTCCTGCCGACCTGTAGGTTTTGCATCTGATAACCTCAACCATTAGAGTAGAGAAAAGCTCGCTAACGGGCGAAAGTATGGCTGTGAATAAGGGTCATCACAAAGTAGATCGTGAGGACGTGGAGTTGCAAGGTAAAAAAAAAAAAAATTATGCATGGTTTTTTTGCTGGAACAACGGTTGTCAATGGTACATGCATCTATCTTGTAACGACCACCGGAATGCATACGGAGATAGGCAAGGTTCATTCTCAGATCCACGAAGCTTCGCAGCATGATGAAAATACACCGTTGAAGAAAAATTTGAATGAGTTTGGCGAGGTTTTGACTTCCATTATCGGAGTCATCTGCACGCTGGTCTGGTTTATCAATGTAAAGTATTTTCTTACATGGGAATATGTAAATGGATGGCCTCGAAATTTCAAATTTTCATTTTTTTTTTTTTAAAATGCACTTATTAATTCGAGATTGCAGTAGCATTAGCCATGGCTACGATTCCTAAAAGTTTACCTGCAGTTATTACAACATGCTTGGCTCTTGGCACTAGAAAGATGGCTCAGAAGAACGCTATTGTGAGAAAATTACCAAGTGTAGAGACTTTAGGCTGTACTACTGTGATTTGTTCTGATAAGGCTGGAACATTGACAACTAACCGGATATCGCGGCGAGGATTATAGCGGTAGGATCATACCCATGTTCACTCGGTGATTATACCGTTAGTGTAGTACTTATGATCCCTTGTGACGGGATAATTCAAGATCATTGCAATGCTTGGTCCTATAATCTTGGATTTGTGCAACTCGAGTTTGTGATTAAGATTTTACCTGAGGCTCATTTATTTGGACACAGTGCCTTAATAATCTATGTAGATTTAAGGATCCGATAACAACATCCCTTTGTTGATAAATATTAAGCTTATAAGCTTGAATCACATCGTATAAACATGATTTGTTGTAGAAGAGCTCAGGTGGGCCAGTACATTTTTTTTTTCACGTTGATAAAGGGTAGTAATCGAGACCTATGATCAGTGACATTGGAGGAGCATTGTCATTGAAAGAAGGCAGATTGATCAGCTAATATGTGAAGCAGCAGAGGACCTTGTGAGCAGAGAAGGCATAAGTATTGGAGCAGCAGTACTCTTTGCAGGTATAGGAGGAAGAGAACCCTGCTTGGTACATCAAGGACAAGAGTCCAAGAGATGTAATTGAAGTGCATATTCAGCAAGCAGTGATGAATGTGATAGTTCTAAATCTGTGATTCTATGTCGCTGTCATTATGACAGTGACATAGACAGACACCCATGTTTATGAAATTCATAATAGTTGTAAGCTTGTGACAGTATTACAGCATAATGATAAACATGAAGTGTGAACTGAGAAGTCTTTACAACCTTTCAGTTACGTCGTTGGAGTCTTGAACCATGCTTAGCAAAGCCTGTAAAGTTATGAATAAATGATTTCCATTATTTGACAAGCATAAGATACGTGTCAAGATGCATGGAAGCAATATTATTGTATATGGCAATAAGTCTTTAATGGCTTTGACTATAAAACTTCTTACGAAGCTGGTGTCTTGGATGCCCTCATTTAAACTAGAAGTCTTCTCTCGAAAGAGAATCTGGCATTAAGATGGAGAATATATCTGTATATGCTCCTGAGCGGATACCTTTGCTGAACGAAAGAAGATCCTCATGGCTTAGGGTCATATGGCTTCAGAGGGGGAAATTCCGGAGGAAAATCAAGAAGCCATATAAATACCAAGTGTATCTAGCAAGCCGTGAGTACAATATGAGCCTGGAACATTTGAAGAAACTGGAAAGCATCAAGGTCTACAAGGATGTGAGGGTGATGTCTAGGATACGGTTCCTAGACCACAGATCAAAGGTGTTGTCATAAAATCAAGCATGGATCTGATGAAAGTGCTGAAAATCTCAGGCAAGTTTCGTTGCCCATGAGGAAGGCATAGACTATGATGTCACACCTACACCTGTGACCCGATATACCACCATTCGATCAACAATAGCCCTTGCTAATACGCAAGGATGGAGTCTTCATCACATCGATGTAAAGACCATTTTTTGTGGCATGGTGCGATAAAGGAAGAGGTGTATGTAGAGCATCCTCTGGGGTTCGAAATCCAGGACCGGGACACCCATGTCCGCAGATTGAAGAAAACCCTCTATGGGCTGAAGCGAGCACCCAGAGCTTGGTACGAGAGGATAGATAGCTACCTGATGAAGCTCGACTTCACTCGTAGTAATGCTGATCCGAACCTTTACTTCAAGGTTGATAAAGAGAAGCCTCTCATTCTGGTGTTGTATGTGGACGACCTCTTCCTGGCAGGTGCTAACCCTCTCATTCATCGAGGCAAGAGGAGCTTCTTCTTGAGTTCGGAATGAAAGACCTAGAACCAATACAGGCACGGAGGACATAGAGACTTCAGCGAGATTGTCATTGCTCAACGAAACACATTGTGAACCCCACCGGGAAAGATTTGGTATGGTGGGACTGCAAGTCGATGTCAACACCAATGGAACTCAAAGAGTTGAGTGGCGACCTTCTTGTTGCGTATTGTCAAATCCCTGCGAGTATCGTCAGCTCGTAGGGGCCCTAATGTTCTTAGTGAACACCTATCCGGATATATATTTTGTAGTGAACACTTTGAGTCAACAGATGGTTGAGCCTCATCACTTTCACTAGGTTGGTGCCAAGAATCTTCTGAGATATCCTTGGGGCACGATAAACCATGGGCTGAGATACATTGCCGGGAGCGTGACACTCCTTGGATATACTGATGTCGATTGGGTTGGCAGTGTGGTGGATCACAAGAGCACATCTGGATGCTACTTCACATGTAGATCTGCTTCGGGCAGGAAACTAAAGTCGGTAGCCTTGAGCACCGCTGAGGTCGAATACATTACAACATGTATGACCTGTTGTGAAGTCACTTGGTTGCGAAAGCTCTTCAGTGAGCTGTTCGAGCATGTGCTAGATGCCACCGTTATCCTTTGTGATAACCAGAGGGGGATTCATTTGTCATAGAATCCCGGGGTCCACGATCGATCCAAGCATGTTGATGGCTGGTACCACTTTATCCGAGATATGGTACAGCGAGGCGTCGTAAGGCTCGATCATAGGAACTGATGAGCAGGTCGCGGATATTCTCACTAAGCCCCTGGGGAAGGTCATGTTCCTAACCTTCCGTGAGAGACTTGGTATCGTGGAACGACCCTATTACGAGGGTCGTTGGACGATGAGCTCACAGGAGCTCTGGGGGCTTTGGGGACGGCTTTGGAGCTATGAGAGGCAACCACAAGGCTAGGCTTGCCGAAACTTGTTGGTGTGCTGGACCCCACCGTTGTGATTATTGAGTTGGTTCACCTCTCATTATCTGTGCCCCGTATGCATCATACCCATTGAGTTCGGGGCTCATGGGAAGTACCACTCATTTGCCCAATGAGGTGGGAAAAGCTAGAGACTAGTAGCAAAGATTGATGGATGCATTAGAGATTGCCGTACTCTCTATCTAGTATGGCACGGTCCAACAACTTGATCTGGGATCAAGTATAGTGAGGTTTCGGAGCTCCAACTGACTTCGAGTCAGGTTAACCAACTTCGGGTTGGTATGAGATTCTTTGTGAGTTTGATAGAGGTTTCAGACCTCTGTGCTGAATCTGTCAGTTGGGGAATGATGTCTTTGTGACTGACCCACTTCTGTTTTGAAATAAAGAGACGACAAAACAGGATTCTGAGGCGGTGTGCCCACGATGTTGGATTGCCTTGTGGACAGTTCTCACTGGTGAAGATGTTAGAGTGGAAAAACTAGTTCAAACTGGGAGGTGTACTGAGATGAAGCGATCCCAATATTTTATTGGATTCCTCTCGGAAGATTGTAAGTCCGATCTAGATCATCTCGATCAGATGAGCAGAACATGTACTTTGAATTTATTCCACTTATGTGCTAGGTTGGCCTGGAATAAAATATAGACTTAAATGTCTGAAAGGACGTGTCACACGCCCCCAAAGATTCCTATATATTGGAGAGACTTAGAGTTCATTTGATACACATTGATGTGGAGGAATTCTCTCTCTGGATAGTGTTGGAGCTGTGATATATATGGATTGTTCTTTGTTTTGGTTGTTCTGGGTGATGAGTGACACGCTTGGCTAAATGACCTATTGGAGACTTTGCTGGTAGAAGCATCTTGCTGATCGCCGTAACGCCACCATCTATCATCTCTATTTTGGATTGTCTTCTATTGATCTATTAGTATGTTCTATCTTCTTGATATCGTGCCCCTAATCGAAATGGCATAGAGTCACAGTATCAAATCTTGCAGACCTATCTCGAAATGTGTACTTGGTATATGGTTATCTTCTTTATGCGGAGATTTGTCTGGATTTGATAGCAAACCCTCCTCAGTTACATTGCTCCTTTGCCTCGAAATCTATGCCGAAGCTGTTGTTCTGATGCTGTACGGATTTCTAGAAATTCGTGCCATCAACCAGTAGTCTCTCTCCTCGATTTTCGTGCCCAGAATCTGCCCAAAAATAAATACTGAAGCTGTTGTATGGTCTTCCTTGAAAGCTGTGCCTCTCTCCCTCGAAAAATGTGCCAACCTCCTACTGTATGGATTTCTACCTTGGGAACCGTGCCTCTTTCCTGCTGCACGGATTTTGCTGAAGTCTCTATCAGCTGCCCTCTTTCTCCTCACTGGTCAGAAATCTCCCTTGCTCTCTTTCTCTCCTTCTCCCAATCTGCTCATGAAAGAATGAATGACCTTTTCCCTCCTTTAACCTAACCCTAAGCGACTTTTGGGAATCCTAAAATCCAATGGTTGAAACGAAAGTGATCTAAATTTGAGATTAAATATATAATTTAAATCTCACTTTCTATTTTAATTCACCCCACTTTTTAATAAAGATACACTTAGTCATTTATTTCCAAAGTCACTTTTCCTTTCTAATTTTACATTGACTTTATTAAAGTCACTTTAAAATTAGACTTTAATAACTTTATCACTTAAAGTCACTTGCAAATTAGATTTGACATGATAACTTTATAAAGTCATCTCACATAGCCCAGGCTGCTAGCTCTGGCTGTCGGATCTGCTCAATGCCAAAGAGAGTAGCTGAGAGTGAAATGCAAACTTGTACACCTTTGCATGGCGTACACCTATCACTCTAACTGAATCAGCTGGAGCGCCCCTGGGATATATCAGCACCTGTCCTCCCCTGAACAGTATCTCATATCCTCTGTCCTCCAAAGTTGAGACGGATATGAGGTTCTTCTTCATCCCTGGCACATAAAGAACATCTGACACCTTCAAGGGAGGTTTGGGTTCCCTATGAAATGTCAGTGTTCCCACACCGACTGCTCTAACAACTCTGTCATCACCGAGTACTACCTCTATATCAGTGCCACTCTCTGAAAGCTCTGAGAAGTACTCACGAACTCTTGTCATATGACGTGAAGGCCCCACTGTCCACATACCAGATACCCGAAGATGCTCCGCTAATCGAGGGAAATGCATGCTCCCTCTGAACCTCTATGGCAGATAATCCCGCACTAGAGGACTCACACACAGTGAACCCAAACTCCCAGTCAAAACGATCTGCAAAGTCCTCAACCTCTGCTGAAGCTGCCATGCTCTGGTTTTTCCCCTTCTTCTTCTTCTTCTCCGGACACACAACTGCATAGTGTCCCATCTTCTGACAATTCCAACACTTCACCTTGGAATAGTCCTTCTATGTGTTATCCTGTTTACCTTTACCTTTGCCTTTGCCCCCACCATTGCTTGTGGAAGCCTGCTTCTTCCCTTTGCCTTTCTTGCGTCCTGCCAACAGTGCTATATCCTCATCCTGCTCAACTGGCTTGGCTGCCCCAAGCTGACCTTTCCTGATCTCTGTCTGAATGCAATCATCCCAAAACCTCTCCCATGTGGGAAGGGTCTCACGTGCACAAACCCCATCAGCAAAGTTCATCCATGAACTGGGGAGGCCATTCACTGCAATCCGCACCAACTCAATGGGTGGAATGACCTCTCCAACTGCTGCCAACTCATCTCTCACATTAGTAATCTTTGTGAGATATCCAGCTGCACTATCAGTCTTACCCATCTTAATGGTCTTCAGCTTCTCCTTCAAGACCATTTTCCGGTTCTCATTGGTACTCTGGTAGAGATTGGACAATGCTGTCCACATCTCATGAGCATTTCTCTTTCCTCTCACATGAGGAATGCAATGGTCTTTGATTCCGTCTAGAATCGGTCTCTTACCCTTGTTGTTCTTTTTATTATATGCTGCCAACTGAGTAGCATCAGTAGGCACATTTACAGGGTTCTGTGCGGTATGCACCATTATGTCCCAGACTTCCGCCTCCTCAAAGATACTCTGCATTCTCTCCTTCCAAACACTGTAATTGGTATGCCCATCCAACCTATCCTCCACCCTCAATCCCAATGACATCCTGCTGTCCTAAAAGCTGAAAAATAGCACTGCTGTAGTAAAGATAAAAATTCTGTGTGAAAAATCAGCTTGCTGGAATTTTCTGAGTGAAAAATCAGCATATTGTATTTTTCTTCTTGCTGTCCCAAACTGCACTTTCAGCACTCAAGCTCTGATACCATGTAGAAATTTCTTGTTTTCCCACCCTGGTTTTTAGTTTCACCTTATTTCTCCAAATAGTTAAATGCCCTTTCCCATATCTTTACATTCAACAAACTGGAAAATAAATTTTGTTGAAAACACAAATTCTGGAAAATTTACAGAATGTTGGAAAATGCAGAAATAAATATCAGAAGATACAAACAGCCATTCAACACATTATAACACAGAGATTTTTGGTCAAGGTTACCCTGGAAAAACCCCCTACAACTCTTGGGGAAAACCAGTTTGAAAGCTCCTTCTTATTTTTGAAAATGCTTTTTACAGTGAGACAGAAATTACAGCAAAAATTCCAGCAACTCAAAAATGTACTTATCTCGATTTCCGTGCTTTCACTCCGCCTTGGAAAACGTGTCAGATAGGAAAAACTCAAAACATAAATTTTACAGCATTTATTACATCATTAAATGTTGAACTGACTTTCTCGAAATGTGTGCCCAGCTGTACGGTTGTACTGCTGTACGGACTGTACGGATTTGACAACAAACCCTCCTCGATTTTCATGCTCCTTTGCCTCGAAATCTGTGCCAAAGCTGCTGTACGAATTTCTAGAAATTCGTGCCACCAACCAGCAGTCTCTCTCCTCGATTTTCGTGCCCAGAATCTGCCCAGAAATAAATCTTTGAAGGATTGCTTTACGGTTTTCCTTGGCCACCGCTCTCCTCGAAAAAATGTGCCAACTACTGCTGTATGGATTTGTCTTGAAACAGGTACTCTTTCTTCTTGTACGGATTTTTCTTTGAAGTCTCTGTAATTTCCTCTTTCTCCTCACTATCGAAGTCTCCACTTGCTCTCCTGCTCCTTCTCCCAAAATGCGCTCCTTAAAAAGAATTAATGACCTTTTCCTCCTTTATGAAGGCTCCTGGCGACTTTTGGGGAATCCCTAAATCCAATGGCTGAGATAGATTGAGATCTAGGGCTGAGATTAAATGCTAATTTAAATCTCACTTTCTATTTTTTAATTCACCCCACTTTAATAAAGACCCACTTAGTCATTTATTTCCAAAGTCACTTTTCCTTTCTAATTTTACATTAAAATTAGACTTTAGTAACTTTATCACTTAAGGTCACTTTTAAATTAGATTTGACTTTATAACTTTATAAAGTCACTTTAGGAGAAAAATTAAATTCTTTTGGACACTTTTCCCTATGCCAAAGATCAAAGCCTTAGGGAACCACCTGTCCTTCGGTAACCAAATTTCAACAGCAGACTGCAACTGCGAGGATGGAGGAGGAAGAATTTGCGATGATTGCCCACATATATCCACGGGGGAATTTGGGGTGATCTAGAACTATAGTTCGTAAGAATTGCAGTTGGGCAATATCCTTGAGGAGTCCACCTCATGGAGCAATACCTTGCTATGGGAGCCCAAATCAGAAGTAGCAGGATGGACAAGTATCAGTAGGTGCAGAGGAGTGCAGAAGTGACAACGCAATGGCTAGTGAGCACCAAAGTCTGAGCCGCGTAGAGCACAGTTGGCAGCAGTGCAGGAAGGCACAACACAGAGTCAGCAACAGTGCAACAACTTCAGAGGGTCAACGCAAAGACTAGAAACAACCAAATCTTCAGTATCAAATGCATCATGCTGAACACTTAGTTCAAAACTTGGATGTTTCTATGTTGCTTCAGGCAGCAAAGTTGTAATTTAGTAGTAGTTGGAAGCAATATGCAGGGTCAATAGCAACATAGAAGCAACAAAGCAGTTGTTGGTGGGCAGCAGAGTTAGACATCAACAGCGCAAACAAGATGGTGCCAAAGTCAGGGCAGTACTTTAGCTGGATGTATTGCTAGAGCACATTCCTCGCTAAGAGGGAGTGTTGATTTTTGGTAGCATCGGATGTGCTCTAAGTCTCAAATTTTGCAGGGAGGCTTAGACACGTGTATTCCAAAGAACCTAGAAAGCATTTTGGGAAATTCCACCTGGATTGTGTTTTATTAAAATAATTAATTATTTTTAATAGGAGTCTAAGTTTAAACTTAGGGAATTAAATAATTCAAGCATATTAATAAAACAGGGTGTGAATCTGCTATAAAAGACAAAGATCAAGTCAAGTTAATCTTAGTTGTTCATTAGTGATTTAATCTCGATCGTTGAAGTCTCAACAAGAATATTAGAAGTGAGCAGTGCTCATGAGAAGATCATCGAGTTGATTCGATTGTAGTGTGGGGCAGTGATAATTCCGGTTGGAAGATCTCTTCCTGAGCCAAGAATACATAGCAGAGAAGGCAGAGAAGAGGATGCAGAAGAGGCAGCGTACCAGCTACCTAGAGGTAGTGTTGTAGCCTTGAGGAGATCAATGATTTAGTTGAGGATCAATCAGATCCAGTGCCGAAGTGCCGGGGTGTGCGATCGGAGGGGCTAGAAGATCAGATCCAACCGACAGAAGATCTGACAGAAGGAGCTGACGCAGTTCCTAGCTAGGGTGATGCAGATCTGTGGAGAGGCAACGTGGGGCTGTCCAGTTCAACGTGGGATCAGTGCTGGATCTCTAGTGTTAGTGTGAGGACATTTTCTGACTAATTCTCTGTCAGTAATATTCTCTGTATGGATGGCCAAGAAAGCATCCTAGTTGTATTCAGAACTTCTGCTTAATAATATCAAACCTTCAGCTGCTGCACCGGTTTTACCACATTGGGTTTTTCCGGGGACTTCGTCCAAAAATAACGGGGTCGTGTGTGTTATTTCTTTTCTTGCTCAGATCTTGTTTTTGTAGAAATTTTAACCCCACTCCGGTTTTTAGTTTCACTTTATCACTCCCATATAGTTAAATGCCTATTCACATAATCATACATTCAAAATTCTGGAAATGAAATTATTTTTTAAAAACACAAATTTAGGAATTTCACAAGTGCTGAAAATGCAGAAATAAAACTCAGGAAATTATAATAGCCACACACAAAAAAATAACACTGTGATTTTTTATCAGTGTGACCCTGGAAAAACCCCTTAGAAATCTTGGGGAAAACTAGTTTGAGAGCTCTTCTTCATTTTTGGAAAATGTTTTTACAGAGAAATGAAATGTATAGTAAAAATTCCACCAACCACAAAAATTTACTTATCTCGATTTCCGTGCTTGCACACCACCTCGGAAAATGTGCCAAACAACAAACTTACAAAACATAAAAATTACAGCATTTATTACAGCAGTAAATGCTGCGCTGTCACCCTCGATTTGTGTGCCCAGAATGCAGTAGTACGATCATACGACTATATAAACTGTATAGAAAGTACATCTATACTTCCTCCTTGAAAACTGTTCTTGAAAATTGCCTCGAAAATTATGCCTAAACCTGTTGTACGGATTCCTCGAAATCTGTGCCGGAAAACAATAGTGCTCCTCGTTTTTTGAGCCCAGAATCTGCCTTAGAATGCGTGCTAAAGCCGATGTATAGAATCCTCGATTTCTATGCCTCCTTTCTCGAAAAGTGTGCCAACCTCCTGCAGTACGAATTTATGCCTTGCGATTTGTGCCATTAAGCTACTGTACGGATTTGCTGAAGTTTACTAGCTGCCCTCCTTCAAGTTCTCACACTTAGAAAATTTCTCCTGCGCCCCTTCTCCTTCTCTCAATCTGCTCATGAAAGACTGAATGACCTTTTCTCTTCTTTTCTCCTTTAACCTAACCCTTAGTGATTTTTGGGAAATCCATAAATCTAATGGCTAAGATAGCTTTAGATCAAGGGCGAGAATAAGTGTGCATTTAATTCTCACTTTCTAATTTTTAATTCACCCCACTTAAATAAAGACCCACTTAGCCTTTTATTTCCATAGTCACTTTTTCACTTTCTAATTTTACATTGACTTTAATAAAGTCACTTTAAAATTAGACTTGTAACTTTATCACTTATAAAGTCACTTAAAAATTAGATTTGACTTTACCACTTATAAAGTCACTTTAGGAGAAAAGTACAAAATGCATTTGGACACTTTTCCCTAGGCCAAAGATCAAAGCCTTAGGGAACCACTTGTGGTACCCAAATTTTAACACTCTCTCTTTCCGAGGAAAGTGTTCCTCACCACTCCCATCTTGTCTCTGAAATAGACATGCTTGCCCCGTGGTAAGGCTTTGGTGAATATGTCTGCTACCTGCTCATTTGTGGGAATATACTCAAGCTTCACAGCTCCCTTCTGAACATAGTCTCCGATGAAATGATATTTGATCCCGATATGCTTTGACTTGTCATGAAATACTGGATTCTCCGTGAGTTTAATGCAACTCTGTTTATCACAGTAAATCACTGAAGGTCTCAATGCTTGACGAAATAGCCCAAACAACATCTTGCAAAGCCATATGGCCTCACAATTAGCCAACTGGCTGCCATGTACTCTGCTTCTGCGGAACTCAATGCAACTGATCGTTGCTTTTGGCTGAACCATGACACAACTATCAAACCCAACCCAGAACAACAACTTGAAGTGCTCTTCCTATCAGAAGCACAACCTACCCAATCTGAATCAGTGTACCCTGCCAGTCTCGCTTTATCTCCTGTTTATAATCCAGACCAAAATCCACTGTCACCTGCAAGTAACAAAGAATGTGTTTTGCAACCACCTAGTGCACTCTCCTAGGCTCAGACATGAACTGGCTCATCGTGTTAACTGCAAAACATATATCTGGTCAAGTGTTGACCAAATACATCAAAGAACCAATCAGCTGTCTGTACAAAGTGGGGTCCACCAACTCAGAATCTGAAGCGTGAAGCTTCTTCCAGTTAGTGATCATAGGTGTAGACATGGGTTTGCAATCCTCCATGTGAAATATGTTAAGAATGTCCACAATATACTTCCCCTGTCCTAGGAAGAAATGCCCTCCTCTTGCCACACCTCCAATCCCAAAAGGTAATGCATCAAGCCAATGTCCTTCATCTGTGATGACCAAGTCATCCACATGCAACACTAGAATGAGAGGCTCCTCACCTACCACAATAAAGTATAGGTTCGGATCTGCATCACTCTTGGTGAAACCGAACTCCTGCAAGTATGTATCAATCCTCGAGTACCAAGCTCTAGGAGCTTGCTTCAAGCCATAGAGTGCCTTCTTTAGTCTGCATACATGGGACTCCTTCCCATGCACCTCAAAGCCCTGCAGCTACTCAATATAAACCTCCTCCTGTATGAAGCCATTGAGAAATGCGGTCTTCACATCCATCTGGTGGATCTTCCAACCCGTCTCTGCTACTATCGATATAATGGAGTGAATGGTCAGCTACGGGAGCGAAGGTCTCCTCATAGTCAACTCCCTCTACCTGTGAGAACCCTCTTGCCACAAACTGAGCCTTCAACTTCTCGATGCTGCCATTTGCAACATGCTTTATCTTGTAAAGCCATCTAGAAGTAACCATTGATTTACCTTCAGGCCTCGACACCACCTCCCAAACATTGTTCTTCATGATAGAAGAATACTCCTCCTGCATGGCCTCTCTCCAGACCTGCTGGCTAGCTGCCTCGTCATAGCTAGAAGGCTCAGAATCAATGATGCTAGTGATCAATGCCATATAGCTATAGAACCGCTCAGGTGGTTTGCTCTCTCTAACCTGTCTCTTTGGCCCAGCAACGGATGTGGCCTCTCTCAAGGTGTCCTGAAGCCACTTGGGCTTCCTCTTCCTTGAGCACACTTCTCCCACCGAAGTGAAAGAATCCTCATCCTCATCAGAAGCCTGAACTCCTGAAGGCCTGCCAGCTGACCTCATGCCTGAACCTGTGCTTGTAGATGTTGAAGTACCGTGTGAACTATCCATCAGTGGACTACCTTGTGAACTGCTCTGCAGACTACCCTGGATGCTGCCTGAAGCACCACTCATCTGACTCTGAGAGCCACTGCTCACTGATGGACCTGACACTGTAATCGATGTATCTCTTGATCCCTGTCAACTGGATCCCTGTGACTGACTCAGCTGCTTTTGAGCGTCTGGTGAATCTAGATACTCTAACTCTCGTGACCTCCTGAAAGCTCTCTCCTCCTCGAACTTCACATCCCGCCTGACAACAACTTTCCTCCTCGCAGGAATATAAATCCGAGAGGCTTTCACGGTCTCACTGTAACCCACAAAGATGCCCTTATCTGCAATGGGCTCTAGCTTGGTCCTCTTCTCCTTGGGAACATAGGGGTATGTAATGCACCCAAAGACATGAAAGTGACCAACATCAAGCTTCTTCCCAGAAAAAGCCTCCTCTGGAGTGACATTGCCCAAAGCACGATATCGACTCTTGTTCTGCAAGTATAGAACAGTGTTGCAGGCCTCTGCCCACAAAAACAAAGGTAACCCCTGATCATGAAGCATGGCTTTGGCAACCCCAACGATGGATCTGTTCTTCCTCTCTGCAACCCCGTTCTGCTGGGGGTTGTAAGGAATTGTGAACTCCCTCCTGATGCCTGCCTCCGCACAATAATCAACAAAATCACCAAGGGTATACTCCCCTCCATTGTTTGACCTGAGGACCTTGATATTTCGACCTGTCTGAGTCTCCACAAGAGCTTTGAACTCTTGAAACCGCTTGAAGACCTCACTCTTGGTCTTCAAGAAATAAATCCAGGTCTTCCTAGAGTGATCATCAATGAATAAAACATAGTACTCATTGCCACTCAAGGATACATGAGACATCCGACCACTCACATTGGTATGAATCAAGTTAAGAATCCCTGTCAATCTGCTGTCACTGCTGGGAAAAGTGGATTTGGCAAAAATTCCGCATAGCACATCCTCTACATGTATCAAGTTGATCAGAACTAAAATCTGGCACACCTGTGGTAATCTCCCACAATGTCCTCAAGACTCCATGATACATGTGCCCCATCCTGCTGTGCCAAATCTAGCACAACTCTGAATTGCTAGATCTGTTGCCGGTACTACTACTCAATGCCATCAGGGGCTGGAATGAAAACTTGTACACCTTGGCATGGTGCACACCAATGACTCTAGCTAAATCAACTGGAGTGCCCCTAGGATATATAAGCACCCACCCTCTCCTGAACAACACCTCATACTGAAACATATATAAGGTTCTTCTTCATCACTGGCACATATAGAACATCCGAGACTTTAGAAGTAACCATTGATTTAGTCCAAGTTGTCATTGATGGCAACAGA
>JAXQQM020089138.1:0-35561 GCA_034641835.2 Pinus albicaulis | reverse complement strand
AAGAAGTTATTACCTCATTTTTGGTCATCTAACCTCTTATCATTAGATGGACCCAATTACACCATGTAAGACCAATTTTACCCTAAGTAAAATTGCTTCACTATGTAAAATAACTTAATAAACCACATTTATTAGGTTGTTTATGGTCTAAACAGGAAACCCCAAAAGGAAATATTAAACAAACCTATTTTGTTTGATTTTCCTCATGGAATAATTAATTAAACCATAATTTAATTATTATTCCTAGTCATGTTTAACCTAAAACAAAGAAATTAATGAGATAAACCTTTATTTATCTTATTATTTTCTAGGAATAATTATTTAAATCTTATTTAGATAATATTCCTTGTTAAATATGACCAAATCACCCACAAATAATTAAATAAATCATTATATATTTGATTATCCTTCAACCACTTCCTTAAAAAGATAAATAAATCATTTATTTATTTATTATTAACAAATAAAGGGATTTGACCCAAGTCAAATACTTTTTCCTCCAACAAATATAATAAAATATTCCATAAAAGGTGGATCTATTCCTATAGGACTTCCGTCCCCACCCCATATTTGCCACGTTGATGGTGCAGTCACATCTCGGAATTCAGCCTCGACAAGTTGGGCCATTTTCACCCCTCGCATGCCTCCCTGTTTTCCCCATCAGCGCAATCGCATTGGTACCGCCACCAATAATCAGGCCAAATATGATGCAGTGCGTGGTCTCTTAGTCGATGCCCTCTCTCATCGCATCCTCCATCTGCATGTTCATTTAGATTCCCTACTTCTTGTCATGCAACTAAATGGTGTCTATCGTGTGCATAATCCTATCCTCTTTAGACGATATTTACGAGTGAAACTCTTGATACGTGAATTTGAAACCATAACTTTCAACCATGTACCTCGAGAACAAAATCACTAAGTAGATAGCATTGCAAACCATGTTCTAGATTGGCATTTATCACATGCATTTTATACAAGATAATAACATTCATAATCATAAAAAAGATGCATATCCATAATATGTGTCGCAAAACATGTGTTTAGAGTCCATCTACTCTGATACATATGACATGCCCATAGCATGTTAAAACTTCAAAACCGGGGGCAATTAATTACTTTCCTCTTCTGACACTAGGGAGTGTTAGTATGAATCCTTTGTCGAAGTGTACGAAAAAAGACCACTTTAGCTATGCATAAATAATAGCCCTAACATCAAATATGGCTGCCAATATCTTCAGATCTGCAGTTAGTTGATCAAGACAAGAGCTGCAAAAAACCAGATCTATGCATAGAAAGACATTAAGCAGTAAAAAGAAGGGTTTGCTCCATATATCCAATAGACAAGACAAGAACAATTCTTGAAAGAATTTTTTGTATTAAGGGCACCTAGGAGGAAAACAAGAAGATGTTTCCAATTCTCCTCAATGGGATGGGTTCTTGGAAGTCCCCAAGACTTCGTATCTAGATTATCTCTCTCACAGGTAGAAAAACCAAACAAAGATAGAACTCAAAGGGAGCTCACACATCGAACAATGTAGAAATGTGACCAAGAGTTTAGATCCAGAGTGATCTAATAGGCAACAAAAGGTGAAGAATGGTAGGAAAACCCCTCCTATTTATAACAAAATATTGGGTCATTCTAGATCTTGGTGCATGATTAAAATAATGTTAACCAAATATAGATCCACCTTTTATGGAATATTTTATTATATTTGTTGGAGGGAAAAGGTATTTGACTTGGGTCAAATCCTTTTATTTGTAAATAATAAATAAATAAATTATTTATTTATCATTTTAAGGAAGTGGTTGAATGATAATCAAATAAATAATTATTTATTTAATTATTTGTGGGTGATTTGGTCATATTTAACAAGGAATATTATCTAAATAAGATTTAAATAATTATTCCTAGAAAATAATAAGATAAATAAAGGTTTATCTAATTAATTTCTTTGTTTTTGGGTTAAACATGACTGGGAACAATAATTAAATTATGGTTTAATTAATTATTCCATGAGGAAAATCAAACAAATATAGGTTTGTTTAATATTTCCTTTTGGGGTTTCCTGTTTAGACCATAAACAACCTAATAAATGTGGTTTATTAAGTTATTTTACATAGTGAAAGCAATTTTACTTAGGGTAAAATTGGTCTTACATGGTGTACTTGGCTCCATCTAATGATAATAGGTTAGATGACCAAAAAATGGTGTAACAGATTGCCCCCCAGCGTGCGAGTGTCAGGAGCAAATCGTATGACCGAAGTACGTTGTAAGAACTCAATCACTAGACAACAAAAGGGAAGTCGGAGAGAGAAATGCAAGGTAGATAGTGTGCTGAAGAACTAGACCCTGAGGAGACGAGACTCGTAGGTGCAACAAGTCTCTTTTTATGAGAGGGTACCTGTGCTGAAGGCGGCGGGGGAGGCATACCTATGCCCGCCGAGACAAAGTACAAAAGAATAGTGTGTTCAGTAAACAAGGGACCGAACCATAAAGTACAGCCGGCATAATCATGAGCCAGATAAAAATACAATGAGGAATCCCACATACATGTTGTGCCTGGGATAACAGCCAGGACTTATACAATAATATCTGAGTACATGAGATACAAAGACAACCCAAATGCCCCCTGTAAATGGGGAAGGGCTCACAAAATCTGACTGATACATGCAAATCAAAGAGGTGCTGCAAGTGGCTAAGGCCAACATCATCAAAATCTGGAGCGGCATCAAAGGCTGCAAAGAAGAGATCATCCGGGCATGTGGGGGGCTACCTGCAGGCCACCCCGCCGCGATGTTGGGAGACATCGCACACAGTTTACACACACCGGTGAATCATCAAGAGTCGATGTCGCATCACTGAACCATCAAGCATACGGATCTCGATCATGCTAAAAGGAGCTGGAGTGGAGAAACAATCAAGTCAAAGGGTAATGAGAGATCCCTTTGCCTGATCCGAGGCACCGAACAAGAGTGGAAGTTGGAACCAAGGTACACCGCCCTCTAGACCTGGCTTCTGGAATGAATGAGCTGATGTCGACAGAAGGAGGTCCGCCATAGGTGAGGCAATGAGATATCCTCAACTAAGGCACGAGAGAAAATAGTAGAGCGACGGACAGACTGACACTAATGATGATAGTGAAATGGAAAGGACTGAGTAGCGAATGGATGACTTCCCTTGTTAGAGCATAAAGGGCATGAATGACATGGCAGCGACTGACGCAATATCGTAAGGGATAGGGGACAGTGGGACTGAAGGCCATAATGTGCGACACAAGAGAGAGACCAAGCAATGAATGGTGGAGGGCTATAGCGGGGTACAAAGGGACTCGAGATAGACTCCATGAATGCGATGATGACTCAACTTGGATGCTCTAAACAAGGGCGACTTGATGGTGCTGCCACACAGTAAAGGCCCAATGGGGGACCATGAAAACATGAGTACAAGAGGGTAACTCATGACGAAAATCGACACGAACAAAGACAAGTAAGGAGGCAAAATGGTGCCCCAAGTACAAGTGTTGTAAGTGAGGAAGTTCGATTTTAAGGAGAGGTGAAGTGATCCTTCTTGGACAAAATAGGTCCTGGCGAAGGATGAAAGTACAAAAAAGATGTTGGCTATCTAACAGAAAATAAAACACGCATCTCAAAAGGGAAATGCTAAGGGTAATATTTCTTAAGATAGAGTGCATTGCGAGGATTAGGAAGAGGATTGCCTTCGAAGTCCTCTAAAAGGTATGCCCCCTTACCAAGATCCTTACTGATGACGTAAGGGCCTAGCCATAATGAGTCGAACTTCCTGTGACCAAGGACATCATGGGCCTAGTCATATACTAGAACAAGGTCGCCTTCGTGAAAAGGACGAGGCTGGACTTTTCGGTCATATTGAGCTTTGGTGCGTTTCTTGGCCGCTTCCATGGTTTGCAATGCAACACGACGGTCTTCAGAGGCACGCTCAAGCATGATAAGTCATTGTTCTAGAGGTTGGGTGTCAGGGAGAAGTTCAACAGCCAGATGAAGGGAAGGGATTTCACACTCGATCGGTAAGACAACCTCCTCTCCAAAAACGAGGTGAGGAGGGTTATGGTTGAGGGGCATAGGTGCCCCCGAGCATGGTGCGGTCATGCCAAAATGTATTTAGAAAAAGGGGAATCTAAACACATTTAAATGATGTGGTGTGCCATTTGTTCTCGTTATGGTTATGCAGTTTGAGAAAGGAAATGGAGGATTACCAATCTCTTTTGGTACTGCATATAGGGATCAAATGGACTTTAAGTGTCCGAGTTGGCATACCTGGTGTCACTATCCCAAAAAGAGGATTTGGAGATAATGAACTGATGCTCTCGTAGAAAAGCTATAGGTTGGTCAACAATAATGTCTAAGAGACTGGGTTGCTGATGTAAGATGAGGGAACGATAAGGGGTATCGTCCCGAGAGTGATCCGAAGTGATATGGGACTCTAGAGGTTCTTCTAAATGTGGAAGAATACTGGGTCTAGAGTCAACACGACCAGATACACTAGGAGAGTGGTGGAGAATGGCGTCTCGTGGTCTCTCAAATGTGGGTGCCCCCTTACCCAAACATTTGTTTGAATGTAATGGCCACAAGGTGGATGGTGTGAACGCATGGGTTCGAAGGGGTAAGGGGGGAACAGATAAAGTCTAGGGGGCTCGACGACGGCGGGACGGAGCAGGTCGACCGACCGGAAACTGAGGGTGAAGGCCAAGAAGTCTCCGGGAGGTGCGCCTTGGGGGCGCAATGATGACAACACAAACACGGCACAAGGGGAAGAAGAACGACCACAAGGGCAAGGAGGTGCAGAATCAAGTGATTAAAATGTCGAAACAAGGGCAGATAGGTGCAGTGTCAATTGATTTTAAAGTCTTTGCCTGGCGGTGTAAACCAGGCTCTTCTTCGCTTAGGGTGAGTGTGTGGCGTGTGTTAATTTTAATTTTTAAACCCTTTTCGTTTTGAGAGCAAGAGAAAAAGTGTGCTGCGTAACTGAAAATAATGCTGCAAAAACAGTATATAATGCTGAAATAACAGAAAATTAACATCTACTATTGCATCGATTCAACCCAAAAAGGCGGGTCTCTCAAAACTAAGCTAAAAGAGGGAAAAAAAATCTAGTCAAAACACACTAAAAAGAGGCCAATAGATCTAGGGTCGAAAGGGACAGGGATCTAAAGGGAAAAGCTGCTGAAAAGAGGTGCAGATCACAGCCAAGAGGCAGAGGCAAGGTGGCTGGAAAAAAGGAGGAAATCAGCAAAAAGCAGGAGGGGCAAGGAGGAGGCCCTAAAAGTAGGTCCAAACAAATCTTCAGGAGGTGATTTGAAAGGGAGAAGAGCCGATTAAAAGAGGTCTGAAAAGGAGGTATCGTATCCGGGGGAAAGGGGTCGAAACTATGAAAAAAATGCACCGAAACCGACAAAAACTTTTCCACCAAAAGTGGAGGGTACTAAAGCCCTAGGGGGCTAGGTTC
This sequence comes from Pinus albicaulis, assembly GCA_034641835.2. Lineage (NCBI taxonomy): Eukaryota > Viridiplantae > Streptophyta > Pinopsida > Pinales > Pinaceae > Pinus > Pinus albicaulis. The sequence continues at coordinate 30,079 of JAXQQM020089138.1, read as the reverse complement.
CCACATGGCGATGTGCATCGCAATGTGCCTAAACGGCCGAGACGCAGGTCGAAAACCCCACGTGCTTCTAAAAACCTTAAAAATTCGTTAAAAACAAGAAATCACAGTCACAAACCGACCGTTTGCGTTAAAGTCATAAATGGTTGAGGGGAAAAGAGCACCGGAGGTCCAGGTCGCAACATGGGCTGAAAAGTGCTAATTCTCAACTCCTATTGTCCCTACCAACATTTGCGAAAAAGTTCCCGTCCCGAGTTGCGGTCGACAGTTCATCAACCTGCGCAATAGGGCCAGAAACACGCGGAAGTTATAAATTTTAATGTTTTAGGGTTTTATAGGTGAAAAACCGCATGAAAATAGGAAAAAAAAAAGTTGAAAAGAAACCCTAGGGTCTGAAGTAGCTGGATATGCAGGAATATGAAAAACGACAGCGGTCGTAATTGAAAACCCGTGTGGAGTCGCCAATTGTTAGTATGAATCCTTTGTCGAAGTGTACGAAAAAAAACCACTTTAGCTACGCATAACTAATAGCCCTAACATCAAAAGTGGCTGCCAATATCTTCAGATCTGCAGTTAGTTGATCAAGACAAGAGCTGCAAAAAACCAGATCTATGCATAGAAAGACATTAAGCGGTAAAAAGAAGGGTTTGCTCCATATATCCAATAGACAAGACAAGAACAATTTTTGAAAGAATTTTTTGTATTAAGGGCACCTGGGAGGAAAACAAGAAGATGTTTTCAATTCTCCTCAATGGGATGGGTTCTTGGAAGTCCTCAGCACTTCAGATCTAGAATCTCTCTCTCTTGTTGGTGTAGAAAACCCAGACAAAGATAGAACTCAAAGGGAGCTCACACAACAAATAATGTAGAAAAATGTGACCAAGTGTATAGATCCAGAGTGATCTAATAGGCAACAAAGGTGAAGAATGGTAGGAAAAACCCTCCTATTTATAACAAAATATTGGGTCATTCTAGATCTTGGTGCATGATTAAAATAATGTTAACCAAATCTAGATCCACCTTTTATGGAATATTTTATTATATTTGTTGGAGGAAAAAAGTATTTGACTTGGGTCAAATCCCTTTATTTGTAAATAATAAATAAATAAATGATTTATTTATCATTTTAAGGAAGTGGTTGAAAGATAATCAAATAAATAATGATTTATTTAATTATTTATGGGTGATTTAGTCATATTTAATAAGGAATATTATTTAAATAAGATTTAAATAATTATTCCTAGAAAATAATAAGATAAATAAAGGTTTATCTAATTAATTTCTTTGTTTTGGGTTAAACATGACTAGGAATAATAATTAAAGTATGGTTTAATTAATTATTCCATGAGGAAAATCAAACAAAATAGGTTTGTTTAATATTTCCTTTTGGGGTTTCCTGTTTAGACCATAAACAACCTAATAAATGTGGTTTATTAAGTTATTTTACATAGTGAAAGCAATTTTACTTAGGGTAAAATTGGTCTTACATGGTGTACTTGGGTCCATCTAATGATAATAGGTTAGATGAAGAAAAAATGGGTATAACGAGGCAGCACCATTGTCCCACACCTAATAACTATTTGGCGGATCCCGAGCCAATGGCTCTTCTTCTGCAGCCTGTAGATCACGTATCCCTTGACCGGCCATCGCCATGCGCCGCATGACCCCTCGCCATTCCGAGGGTAGACCAATACATGGCTCTATGTACTAGTCGTCTAAGTCTTGCCACCCGCGCTCTGAAACACCGGTCAGCAACCTCTCACATCTACGGCGGATGTCCTCCAGGAGGGCGGCTGCATCCTCATTATGCGCCGCTCTCGATCCACTCGGGCCTGCAGCTCCTGATGCTGCCGGTCGTCCCATATATCCGGCCGGTTTTACCGGAGCTATATCTGCATACCAAAAGTACATGAATCAGTACCCTATCTACTATTCAATAACTTTAACATGCCCAAAAAAGAGTAGTCACTTGTCACTTACCATCGGGTCCCCATACTCGACCAGGCGGAAGTGGTAGGTCCGGATCCCCACAATAACTCATCCCACTATAGGGATAGTCATCTATGTATAACGGCATCTGATCCCAATGGGCAAAGAACTCAGGTTGAAACACCCGTCCGACCGCCCCTCCTCCTCCTCTGCACAGTAGTCGCCCCCACCGGCGCATCCTAGGCTCTCTCGGGCCCCCATCTGGGAGCTGTATATGAGGTCGTAAGGTCGGGATCTTCTCAAAAAAGAAGGAGCACAATAAAGTCCCATACGAGCAATCGTGGTTCACTTGCCGCTTGCAAAGCGACAGCTGTCGTTTTAACGACACCAACATCATTTGGGCCCACCCATAGTAGGTCCCACTCAACACACTCTCCACAATCATCATCTGCCCCCCAGTGATGTGATGGAGCGCCTGGTTTCCCAGGATCCACAGCACCGCTGCAGCCACTGCACGGGTCTCTAATCTCTCTAGGTCCCTGATCGGTATCCGAGTCCCTTTGACTTGGAGACCCGGTCGACAGTGTCACTCCACAAACTCCATGATGTTCCGCCCCCGCGGTAACACTCGTTGCGTATTTCCCACCATCCCAAGTGGCGGGAGACCAGTCAGGAAATACAGATCCTAGACTCTCAATTCAATCTTGTGCCCCTGCACTACAAAGAACTCATGATCTGGATCCCAATAACTGACAATCCGGGCCAACAAGGGCTCCCCAGTTCTCATCAAAGGGTTATCCAAAAACTTCAGAACCCAAAATTTGGCTAATACACGACGGACACCCTGATCTGCCTGGATCTCTGACTGTAATGTACCCAGGTCTCTCTCTCTCCAGTTGACCCGTATATCTGCCATATCTGCAAAAACACATCATCTTTGTCAGTATACAGATAGGAAACACTGTAACCAATCACAAAAACCCAAATCTCAGCCCTAAAACAACACTGAAATCTCCTTCATCCTCCATGTCGCACTTTTTTGCCCAATCCTAGGATAGGTCACAGTTTTTGGCTCAAAACCTACTTCCCAGGTCGCAGTTTTTGGCCCAAAAAGTGCGACCCGACCGTAGAGGTGAAAGAGGGTTTGTTCTTGAGATTCTGGGCCTTAATCTGAACTTTCAATCCATCAAAATGAAAGAGTAAGGTTAGGCCTCTTACCTGCAACTGACAGATCTCGATTCCAACGGTCGGTTTGTCCGCTACGCTCACCGCAAGATTTAAGGCCTTCTCTCCTCTCTACATTCACCACAACAACACTAGCAAATGAGTGAATTTGGAGGGAAAACTGCCTTATTAAAAGAGAACCCTTGTTTTTTCTTTCGCCTGCTGCGACCACACCGTAGCTCCATTTGAAAATTTGTCTGAACCGTTGGAAAGCTCTCACCGAGCCCTCAAATGGGTATCTTTTAGTTTTTTGTGATTTGATACTTCACCAGGACACATTTTGTCCAAGATGGGTCACTTCACCTCCCCCCAAAATCGAATTTCCTCACTTACAACACTTGTACTTAGGGCCCCACTTTGCCTCCATACTTGTCTTTGTTCGTGTCGATTTTCGTCATGAGATACCATCTTGTACTCATGTTTTTATGGTCCCCCATGGGACCTTTTCTGTGTGGAAACACCATCGAGTTGCCCTTGTTTAGAGCATCCAAGTTGAGTCATCATCGCATTCATGGAGTCTATCCCGAGTCCCTTTGTACCCCGATATAGGCCTCCATCCTTCATTGCTTGGTCTCTCTCTTGTGTCGCACATTATGGCCGTCCATCCCACTGTCCCCTATCCCTTATGATACTGTGTCAGTCGCTGCCATATCATTCATGTCCTTTATGCTCTAACAAGGGAATTTGTCCATTTGCTACTCAGTCCCCTCCATTCCATCATCATCATTGGTATTAGTCTTTCAGTTGCTCTACTATTTTCCCTCGTGTCTTAGTTGAGGATCTCTCATTGCCTCACCTATGGCGGACCTCCTTCTGTCGACATTAGCTCCTTCATTCCAAAATACAGGTCTAGAGGGCGGTGTACCTTGGTTCCAGCTTCCACTCTTGTTTCGTGCCTTGGATTAGGCAAAGGGATCTCTTATTTCCCTTTGAATTGATTGTTTCTCCACTCCATCTCCTTTCAGCATGATCGAGATCCGTATGCTTGATGGTTCAGTGATGTCGCAGTCGCTTTTGGTGATTCCCGGGTGTGTGTGAGATGTTTCAGCCCTCATGAGGGGGTGGCCCTACAGGTAGCCCCCCACATGCCTGGATGACCTCTTCATTGTATCCTTCGATGCAACTCTGTATATTTGACGAAGTTGGCCTTAGTCGCTTGCAGCGCTTCTTTGATTTACATATATCAGTCAGATTTTGTGAGCCCTTCCCCACTTATAGGGGGCATTTGGGTTGTATTTGTATCTCATGTACTCAGATATTATTGTATAAGTCCTGGCTGTTATCCCAGGCACAACATGTATATGGGATCCCTCATTGTATTTTTATCTGGCTCATGTTTATGCCGGCTGTACTTTATGGTTCAGTCCCTTGTTTACTGGACACACTATTCTTTTGTACTTTGTCTCGGCGGGCATAGGTATGCCTCCCCCGCCGCCTTTAGCACAAGTACCCTCTCATAAAAAGAGACTTGTTGCACCTGTAAGTCTCGTCTCCTCAGGGTCTAGTTCTTCAGCACATTCGTCTACCTTACATTTCTCTCTCTGACTTCCCTTTTGATGTCTGGTGATTGAGTTCTTACAACGTACTTCGGTCATACGATTTGCTCCTAACACTCACACGCTGGGGGGCAATTTGTTACACCATTTTTTGGTCATCTAACCTACTATCATTAGATGGACCCAAGTACACCATGTAAGACCAATTTTACCCTAAGTAAAATTTATTTCACTATGTAAAATAACTTAATAAAACACATTTATTAGGTTGTTTATGGTCTAAACAGGAAACCCCAAAAGGAAATATTAAACAAACCTATATTTGTTTGATTTTCCTCGAGGAATAATTAATTAAACAATAATTTAATTATTATTCCTGGTCATGTTTAACCCAAAACAAAGAAATTAATTAGATAAATCTTTATTTATCTTATTATTTTCTAGGAATAATTATTTAAATCTTATTTAAATAATATTCCTTGTTAAATATGACTAAATCACTCATAAATAATTAAATAAATCATTATTTATTTGATTATCTTTCAACCACTTCCTTAAAATGATAAATAAATCATTTATTTATTTATTATTCACAAATAAAGGGATTTGACCCAAGTCAAATACTTTTTCCCTCAAACAAATATAATAAAATATTCCATAAAAGGTGGATCTAGATTTGGTTAATGTTATTTTAATCATGCACCAAGATCTAGAATGACCCAATATTTTGTTATAAATAGGAGGGTTTCTCCTACCATTCTTCACCTTTTGTTGCCTATTAGATCACTCTGGATCTATACTCTTGGTCTGACTTTGAGCCATCATCATTGTCAAATTTTCCATTATTTGCTGTGTGAGCTCCCTTTGAGTTCTATCTTTGTCTGGGTTTTCTACACCAACAAGAGAGAGAAATACTAGATATGAAGTGCTGAGGACTTCCAAGAACCCATCCCATTGAGGAGAATTGGAAACACCTTCTTGTTTTCCTCCCAGGTGCCCTTAATACAAAAATTCTTTCAAAAATATTGTTCTTGTCTTGTCTATTGGATGTATGGAGCAAAACCTTACTTTTACTACTTAATGTCTCTTTATGCATAGATCTGGATTTTTGCGGCATTTGTCTTGATCAACTAGCTTGTAGATCTGAAGATATTGGCAGCCATATTTCATGTTAGGGCTATAAGTTATGCGTAGCTAAAGAGTGGTCTTTTTAGTACACTTCGACAAAAAATTCATATGACAAGGGATCAATATTAAAAACAAAATAGATTAATAAACCATAAGAATTAATATTTTTAACTCAAGAGATTTTAAGACCCAAGGGTGGTTTAATATTGTAAACTAAAAGAACTAATAAACCTAAGGAATTGGTGAAGTGAAGGGATAAATATTAAAAACCTAAGGGATCAATAAGGTAAAGGGATCAATATGAAAAATAGAAGAAATTAATAAAGCCTACAAATTAATATCTTAAACAAAAATGTTTGATAAACTCACATGATTATTAATATTATAAACTCAAGGGAATAATATTAAACCAAAGATATTAATATTATAAACCTCAAGGATATAAAAACCTTTAGATAAATACTATAAATCGTAAAATAAACATGGTTGATCATGCTTTATTTAAACATTGAGACAATTGTTGTCACAATGCGATGTTGGAAGAAGAATGACCACAGTTTGCCATGGTTGATTGTAATATTGAGACAATATTTGTCACAATGTGGCATTGGACCATGGAAGACCTTGATTGACTACAACTAACTATGATTAACAATGGTAACCCATGGCTGATTTTTATATTGAGATAATGTTTTTCATAGTGTGACATTGGACCATGCATTAATATTAAAGTGTATGACTAATATTTAATGCCCAATATTACCAACTCGAAGAATTTGAAAATTCAAGGAATTAATAAACCCGAAGAATTAATATCCTAAACTCACAACCTAAGAAATGAATAAACCTTAAGAATTAAAAATTTAAACTCAAGAGATTAATAAACCAAAGGGATTATTAATATAATAAACCAAAATAACTAATAAACCGTAGGGTTTAATATTATAAACCAAAGTAATTGGTGAACCCAAGGAATAAATATTAATATTATGAACCAAGAAATTAATAAAGCATAAGAATTAATATTTTAAACTCAAGAGATTAATAAACCATAAGAATTAATATTTTAAACTCAAGATATTAATAAACCTAAGGGTTTATTATTGCAAACCAAAGGAAATGGTGAACCTGAGGGATAAATATTAAAGACCTAGGGGATCAATAAGGCCAAGGGATAAATATTAAAAGCACAAGAGGTAAATAAACTGTAAGAATCAATATTATGAATCAAAATATTATAATCCCCAATGTTATAAATTCTAAATATTAAACACAATATTACAAACCCTAATATTAAACCCAAATATTATAAACCCAATATTAAACCCTAATTATAAACCCTATATATTAGAATATATATTATAACCCAACATATTATGCCATAATGTAAATCATAATATTAAAACCAAATAATATATGCCCTATATATATTAAACACTAAATATTATAAACTCTAATATTAAACCAAATATTATAAACCTTATTATTAAACCCAATAATATATACCTAGATAAGATAAACCTTACTATTATACATAAATATTAGAAACCCTCATTTTATAAACCACAAATCTTATAGACCCAAATGTTATAAATGTCACAACACCCACATTAGTAAATGTGTTTCATACATGTTGATTAGTGTATATTAAGCACACTGATAACCACAATAGCTAATGTTCTTTCATAATTTATACTAAATACTATATTATAGACTATGCTATATTATAAATATAATAACCCAAAGGGTTAGTAAACCTAAGGGATTATATATTAAACACTAATAATATTGACATGTTAATATTATAAAACCAAGGAATTAATAAACGAATGGAATTAACATTTTTTTTTCTAAGTAAGATTAATTCTATTATATACTACAGTAAGGAGCCTTACGTTGAGTGTTAGCGGAGGATATCAGGTTCATTTGATCCTCTGATTTTCCTTTTTCTTAGTTCCTTATCAACCTCTTAATGACATTCCTCAAACAAATTCTCTTACCATTGAGTGACAGGAAGCCAGTTACGGTAACCAGATATGAGAGAGGGCTTCCAGAAAAATTTCACTTGATTGTTCTACCTTATATTGAGAGCTTCTTACCACTTGGATTTCTGAAAAAGAGCAGCTAGCTTGGGCATTTTATTCCATGGGTCATCCCAGAACCGAGCATAAGCCCCTAATCGAATCTCCCAAAAGCTGTGCTCCTGGATTATGGCCCGATGATGCTTGGCAGCGTTCCATATCAGAGAGAACGATTCTTTAGGATTAAAATGGATGAGGTCCTCATAAGGCATGATTTCTGCATATTTTGAGGCCCATAGCCAAGCCCAAGGGGTGTTGGGCTTCGAGAACCATGTCCACCAAATGTGAGCTTCCATTACAACATTGTTGTGGCTAGGATCACTTAGTCCCTAACCCCCTGCTGACTTGGGAGAGAAAAAAATAATCCGATTCACCAAAAACAATTTCTTGTGTTCTCTGGTTCAACCCAAAAGGAAGTTCCTTTGGAGGGCTTTGATGCTTTTGAGGACCCATTTGGGGGTGGCTAGTATAGAGAAAATATATAAGGGCATGGATTAGAGGAAAAATTTTATTAGGACAAGTCAACCAACAATGTTAAGAGTTCTATGAGTCTAGGAGGACACACGGGCTTCAAGTTTGTCCAAGAGATCTTTCCAAGAGGAATTTTTGATGGCAAAGTCAATGAGAGGAGCTCCAAGGTACTTGGAAGGGAGAGTGGCAATAAAGAAGCCCAGAATTTTTGCAATGTTGCGTTGAGTGATGGTAGGGGTGTTAAAAAATAATATTTTGGATTTGTCGACATTGATAGTGGTACTAGAGGCTTCTGAGAAGCTGTCAAGCAAGGATTTGAAGCTGCAAGATTCTTAGACTGAGGGATGACCGAACAACATATTGTCATCAATGAATTGTTGATAAGTAATGGGGCTATTGTCTTGAATGCACATTCCTCTGAGATAATGGGAGATAACAGCATGTTGAATGAGGCAACCTAGACCTTACGCCACGAGGAAAAAAAGAAAGGGCAAAAGAGGATCACCCTAGCATATACCTCTAGTGGGAAAGAAGGGGGGGAGAGGGGGCCCCATTGACCAAAATGGAATAGAAGGGGGAGGATATGAGACTCAAGATCCAATGGGTCCAAGTGGGGCTGAAGCCAAACACTAAAAGAATGTGTTTAATATAATCCCAACTGAGTTTGTCAAATTCTTTAGAGGTCAATTTTTAGAAGCATACCTACATTCTTCAAGGATTTCAGAGAGTGGGCCACTTTGTGAGTAAGAATGATCCCATCCAGAATTTGATGGCCCTCAACATAACCCATTTGTTCTGAAGAAATGAGTAGGGGGGGAGGGGTTTAATTTTGTTGGCAATCACCTTAGAGATTAGCTTGTAGATGGCATTGCATAAATCAATCAGTCTATATTTTTTAGGAGTGACATCGTGCTCTTCTTCAGGAACCAGAGCAAGAAAGGTAGAATTGAGAAAAGGAATAATCCAATACATGCTTCTAGACTCCTCCACCAAGTCCTAGACTTCCCATTTGATGTTATCCCAAAAGAAGTGGAAATATTTTGAAGTGAAACCATCAGGTCTGGGGGCTTTACCGTCTTTAAGTTGTGCCATGCCCAGTTCGACTTCTTGCAGCGATACTGTTTTGAGTAGAATTTAGTTGTGCTCCTTTGTGATTAGCCATAGTATGTGTTGAGTGATCTTGTTGATAGCAGGAAGCCTATTTCCTTGAGTCTCTTGGAGTATACTCTTGAAGTGGTTGAGGAGTTCTTTTTCTATATCCTCATGGTCTTCCAACTTGTCTCCTTGAATGTTGTTGAGGATGGCTATTCGATTATGCATGTGCCTCTGAATGGTGGAGCGATGAAAGAATTTGGTGTTCTTCTTCCCTTATTTGAGCCAACAAATTCTGGATTTTTTGTTCCATAGAATCTCTTCTTGTAGTCTACATTCATCCAATTGGGTTTGGAGTTCTTGTTCTTGTAGCACAAGAGCCTCCGATCTTCCTTTTTGAATGATGCATAACTGTAGATCTACCATTTGTTGTTCCAAATATTTTTGATGCTGAAAGATGTCGCCAAAGGAAGACTGATACCATCTCTTGAGAAATTTTTTGAGAAATTTGAGCTTATTTTGTAATTGATACATTTTAGACCCTGCAGGGGGATTGAAGCTACTCCACCAAGAAATTATCATTTGTTTGAATCTCGGATGAGAGAGACAGAATTTCTCAAATCGTAAAGGCTTCTTTCTCGCCCCCCCCCCCGGGACACGACCATTGTAGTTGGATTGGCTAATGATCAAAGCCAGAGGTAGGAAGAATTGTTGAATAGATTTCTCCCCCAAGGTGGATCGCATTATCCAATATGAGAAATCTGTCTAGCCTAGATGCAATCTGTTGGTATCCCTTTCTTATGTTTTTCCAAGTACGAATGCCATTGGTAGAGGTATCATTATTATGAAATGAAGGTATTAACAAACGCAAGTGATTAATGAACCCAACCAAATTATATTATAAACCATTGGGATTAAAAAACAAAAGGGATTAATAAACGAAGGGGGTGTTATAAACGCAAGGGATATTAATAAACTCAAGAGATATTATAATATTATAAACATATTACAAGATTAAAAAAAAATATCATGTTGATTATGGTTGATCATGGTTGACCATTTTCAACCATGGTCATGTTGATTATGGTTGACTGTGGTTATTCGTCGTTGACCATATTCAACCATATAGGCCTTGATCATGGTTGATCAAGGTTGACTATGGTTAACCATTTTTATCATGGTTGACCATCGTTGACCATGGTTAACCATAGAGACAATGACCATGGTTAACCATATTCAACGATGGTTAATCATGGTTGACCATGAAAACATTAATTTACCATAATGACCATGGTTGATGATGCTTGACTATGGTTTATCATGGTTGAAAATGGTTCACATTAAATGACCATGGCTTGCCATGTTGAGATTCAACAAGATCCTAGTGAAAATTATGCACCTGCACTAGGATTGAGCCTCAGGCTATTTTTAGGTGGAAGTCTATTTTTAGATGCATGAGAAAATTCTATTTATAGATGATGTTATATTTATATATGTATGTGCGAGTTCTATTTATAGATTGCATCTCTATTTATAGATGCATGTCTACTATTATTCTCCCTTGATAATAGTTGGACAATAAACAATAATCTATTCTCAATGAGCACTTGGAAAAAGTTAACTGAAGTGGAAAATCAGTTAGCTATAGAAAACTTGAGTTCAAAGGTTGTTTGGGGGGACATGCAAGTGGACTTAGTTGTAACTGAGCGATTTGAAGTTGTAACAGAGTTCCAGATGTGTAGTTATGTGAGTTGTAAAGTAGTTTAACTTAGTTAAGTGAGTTAAACTCAGTTGTGCTAGTTGTAACTGAAGATACACTAGTGAGATATCAATGAATTAATTATTTAATTAATTCATAATCAGTGGTCTCACATGAAACTGAAGATTTACTACTGTTGACTACATGCATGTCAGATCCAGTGGAGACCCAATTGAGATGTAGGTGAAAGGGACAATTTGACTATCAGTTGTGACATTAGTGGGTGCACTCATGCACCCAAAAACACATTGGATGTGCCTATGAGTATTGCACAGTCAAGGTAGGAAAGAATGATTCATTAATAGGTTCTTGACCATCAAGGATTGTGTAGTGGAAGCACGTTGTCTGGAGGCAGTAAATTGGCACATGAATTTGCCAATTTTTGTATGACAGTGTGAGACGAATGTATATTGTACTGAGAGCTATTGCATTAGAGTTTCCTATCAGATTTTTTCATGATCCATGATATATGTACATAATATATGATAGTGGGGTTTTTAGCTTTATTCTTTCCTGGTAAAAACATATGCATTATGTGTGATTGATCTTTCTTCTCGATATTGCAATTAGCGATCGTGTTTTGAATTCTGCAAGATTTTTTTGTAGAAGTGATTCTATATTTAATAGTGGCATATAATTGTTAGATCAGGAGAATCCAGGAAATGCATAGCTTGTATTAAAATTTCTACATGGTATTAGCGCTTAGAAGATTGCAATTTTGAAGCATGAGATGAGTTTGTTGGTGGAAAGAATTCGAATTTTTAGAAAGCTTTTCTTGGTGCTACAGTTGAGTAAACATCTAAATGGATTTCAATGGCTTGCAGATAGAGTATGCACTTGAGGGCAGCTCGAACTACATTTCTTGGAAGGACAGGATGGAGGTGGTGCTCGAAGATAATGGCTTGAAGGAATTCATCGATAGTGATGTTCCTAAGCCCACTTTGATAGATGTTGCATTACTTGATGCATGGAAAAAGAAAGTGGAAAAGGTGAGAAGGATTATGTTGGAAGGTTTATAAGACCAAATTGTCTCAAGCCTTCATGGGAAAGCCATAGCATATGTTATGTCGAATTATTTGACAGATATTTTCCAAAGGAACAACGACCATAGGAAATTGGCGCTGAAAGATAAACTCAGGAAGATCAAGATGGAAAAGGGAAATGACATTCCAAATTATCTCATGACATTTTTCCAATGTCTGGATGAACTAGGGAGTGTGGGAATCATTATTGCTGATGATGATTTGGTGAGCTTGGCTCTCTTGGGACTTCCTAAGAGTTGGCACAATTATGAAGACTCCATCAACGGATGGGAAAAACTGTCAGATTGGGAATGACTGTGGTCAGATCTAGTGCAGGAGGGGTTCAGGCGGAACACCAGAGATGGCTCTTCATCGAAGCATGATGATGAAGAGGATTGTGCTTTGGCTGCCAAGGCAAGGAAGGGGAAGGAGAATAAATTCCATTCAAAATCCTATTCTAAAGAAAAGAAGTTGTATTTTTCCAAAGTGAAGTGTTTTCACTGTCACGAACATGGGCATCTCCCTACTAATTGTCCACAAAATAATAATAACAAAGAGGCTACTGGAGCTGCAGCTTGTGAGGTCCTTGCCTTGCAATTTTAACTTGACTTTTCCTTGATCGCATGCATGGTGTCAAGTGCATTGGGATCAGTGTGGTATTGGGATAGTGGCACTTCCTTCTAAATGACGGGAGATGAGGAGCTTTTTAGTGACTTGAAGGAGAAAGATCTCCAAATGCATATAGAGATGGGTGACGATGGATGATACAATGCGACTGGAATTGGTACCATTACCTTTGAGAGGGAGTCAGGTAAACAATTTCAATTGAAATATGTTATGCATGTTCCAGGTCTGAAGAAAAACTTGGTCTCAGTCGTAATGTTGGAGGACAGAGGCTATGACGTTGTTTTCAGCGATGAAAAATCTTTCCTATGATATAAAACAACATGTCAAGCCAAGAGGATAGGGATTCGAGTTAAGAATCTCTACAAGTTGGAGGTAGATGGCTATGCTTCCATGATGGAAAAGGCAGAAAAACTGGTCAGCCGGGATGTGGGAAAATTATGGCACAGGAAATTGGGCCATCTTCATCATGGATCCTTGAAATTCATGCAAAAAATATCTACTCGAATTCCAATGGGAACACTTTCTCAGTTAGATTAGTGGAAGGGTTGCACCATGGGGAAGTATGTAAATTCCACCTTTCATGAAAAGGAGAACCATGCTTTGGTGATTCTCAAGAGAGTTCACATAGACGTGTGTGGACCATTCTCGGTTGCTTCAATAGTAAAACATAAGCATTATGTTATTTTTGTTGATGAATTTTCTCATAAAAACTGGATCTTCTTCATGCAAAAGAAGGATCAAACATTCTCACAGTTCTATGAGTTTAATGCATTGGCGAAGAAAGAGTCAAGGAAGCAAGTGAAGGCTCTGAGGAGTGAAAATGGTGGAGAATACATCTCCAACGAATTCAAAAACTTCTATAGCAAAGAAGGAACTCGAAGAGAACTCATTGCGCCCCATAATGCATAGCAAAATGGGGTGGCGGAGAGGAAGAACATAAAGATCGTGGGTGTAGCACAAGTGATGTTGCATGATCATGACCTATCAATGCATTTGTTGGTGTAAGCATGAAATACTGCAGTTTATGTGCAAAACCATTGTCCTCATAGAGTACTTGGCATGAGTACACCTGAAGAAGCATTCACTAGTAAGAAACCAGATGTTTCTCACTTTAAAATTTTTGGCTCATCTGTTCATGTGCATGTGACTAAGAGCACCGTGAAGAAACTAGAGCCGACTGTTGAAGTTGGGATATTTGTGGGGTATAAAAAAACACCCCATAATTATCGTGTGTATTTTCCTAACAATAAGATGACTGTTATGCGATGGGATATAAAATTTGATGATGGAAAAGCCATGGAGTTGTCGCTTAAGAGGGAGCTGGACTTGCATGTGGAGGAGGAACTATTGGTTCCAAAAGATGAGTCTCTAGATATGGATCAGCCACAGGAGGAGGTTCATGGAGTGGAGGAGTCCACTAATGCAGAGCCAAACATCAGAACTGGCAGAAGGTGTACCACAGAAGCTGATACGTTGAGGCTTGATGCTGCGTAGAATGTAGGAGCCCCTACTTCACAGTGCAGACAAAGACAATCTCCTGACCAATTTAATGGATACATGGCTCTTATGAGAAAATGTATTGTGACCGAGCCATCTTCCTTTCAGGAAGCAGTGTAGGATCTCACATGGGTAGATGCAATGGTGGAGGAGTATGAATCCATTGTCAGAAATAGTGCTTGGGAAATTGTTCCAAGACTGGTTGATAAATCAGTGGTAGGTTCAAGATGGATCTACAAGGTAAAGCATGTTGCAGATGGGAGTGTTGGCCTGGGGCTTCTCACAAATCGAGGGGATTGATTATGAAGAAACCTTTGCACCTATTGCAAGGTATTCTTCCATAAGGACCATCCTTGCTCTCTTAGCACAAATGGGTTGGCGCATTCATCAGATGGATGTGAAGATTGTGTTTCTCAATGGGATCATTAAGGAAGAGGTGTATGTAGAGCAGCTTGAATGATTTTAGATCTTCAGCAATGATTTGCATGTGTGCCGACTCAAAAGAGCATTGTATGGGCCGAAGCAAGCACCCTATGCTTGGTACACTTGGATAGATAGCTATTTCACTGGACTTGGCTTCAATAAAAATGAAGCGGATGCAAACCTATACCAAATTATGGTGGAGGGTAAGATTTTAATAATTTTTCTTTATGTTGATGATTTAATACTAACTAGTGATGAGCAACTGATACACTCATGTAAGGAGGACCTTGCAAAATAGTTCGAGATGAATGATACGAGCCTCCTTCATTATTTCCTTGGATTGGAAATATGGTAGTGAGATGGTGAAGTTTTTGTGTCTCAAGGAAAGTATGAAAGGGAGATATTGGGTAAGTTTCACATGGAGGGTTGTAAACCCATGGATACTCCCTTTTTAGGAAACTGGAGGAAAGAGGATGCTACATCTAGAAAGGTAGTGGATGCTACTGTCTATCGACAGTTAGTGAGTGTGCTAATGTATTTAGTAAACACGAGACCAGACATATGCTATGCAGTTAACCAACTAATTCAAGTAATGGTTAAGCCTACCAAGCTCTTTTGGAAGGGGGGAAAGCATGTCCTGAGATACTTGAGGGGCACATCTGAGTATGGCTTATGGTATAGACAGATGGATGAGGTGAAGTTGCATGGCTTCATAGATGCAGATTGGGCAGAAAAACCAACTGACAGAAAGAGCACATCAGGAGGATCTTTAGTATCGTATCTACAGTTGTTTCTTGGTACAACAAGAAGCAGAGATCCGTGGCACTCAACTCAGCGGAAGCAGAATACATGGTAGCAAGTCAAGCTACATGTGAGGCTATCTGGATGAGAAAGATCTTGGTTGGTTTCTTTGGTTCTCATTTAGATCCGACAGTGATTCATTGTGATAATCAAAGTTGCATTAAACTATCGATTAATCATGTGTTTCATGATAGATCTAAGCATATAGATATCCAGTATCATCATATCAGAGATTGGGTGCAATAGAAGATGATGTTGCTTCAGTACATTCCTATGGAACATCAATATGCAGATATTTTGATGAAGGTGCTCACTAGGAGAAAATTCGAATACCATAGAGACAGGATCGAGGTGATGGATAATTTATTTTTTGTTGAGAGGGAGTGTTGAGATTCAAAAAGAATATCCTACTGAAAATTATGCACTACACTAGGATGGAACCACAGGTTATTTTTAGGTGGAAGTCTATTTTTAGATGCATGAGCAAATTCTATTTACAGATTATGAGAAAATTCTATTTATATATGATGTTCTATTTATAGATGCATGTGCGAGTTCTATTTATAGATCGCATGTCTATTTATAGATGCATATTGACTATTATTACCCCTTAATAAAAGTGGGACAATAAACAATAATCTATTCTCAATTAGCACTTGGAAATAGTTAACTGAAGTGGAAAATCAATTAGCTATAGGAAATTCGAGTTCAAAGGTTGGTTGGTGGGACATGGAAGTGGACTTACTTGTAATTGAGTGATTTGAAGTTGTAATAGAGTTGGATGTGTATTTATGTGAGTTGTAAAGTAGTTTAACTCAGTTAAGTGAGTTAAAGTCAGTTGTGCTTGTTATAACTGAAGATACACTAGTGAGATATCAGTGAATTAGTTATTTAATTAATTCACAATCAGTGGTCTCACTTGAAACTAAATATTTACTACTGTTAACTACATGAATGTCAGATCCAGTGGAGACCCAGTTTAGATGTAGGTGAAACGGAGAGTTTGACAATCAGTTATGACATTAGTGGGTGAACTCATGCAACCACACACAAATTGGATGTGCCTATGAGTATTGCACAGTCAAGGCAAGTAAGAATGATTCATTCAGAGGTTCTCGACCATCAGGGATTGCACAATGGAAGTAGGTTTTCTGAAGGTAGTAAATTGGCACATGAATTTGCCAATTTTATATGACAGTGTAAGATGATTGTCTATTGAACTGAGAGCTCTTGGATTAGATTTTGTATGAGATTGTTTTGTTATCCATGATATATACATAATATATGATAGTGGGGTTTTTAGCTTTATGCTTTCCCAGTAAAAACATCTGTGTTATGTGTGATTGATCTTTCTTCTTGATATTGCAATTGGCAATCGTGTTTTAAATTCCGCAAGTTTTTTTTTTTAGAAGCGATTATGTATTTAATAGTGGCATATAATTGTTAGATCATGAGAATCCACACAATACATAATTTGTATTAAAATTTCTACAAGCCATGGTTGATCATGGTATAAAATCATTGTTTACTACAATCAAGCATGGTTGACCAAGTTCAATTAGAGACACCTTAATCATGGTCGATAATGGTTGAAGAAATTTAACCACAGGTAATCATGGTTGACCATCGCTGACAATGGTTGAATATGGTTGATCATTGTTGACTTTTATTAATTGTGATTGATCGTAGTTGATAGTAGAGACATTGCCCGTCATTGACTAAATTTAGCCATGATTAACCATGAATTACCATGTTTTACTTTGGAGATATGGATTAACCATGAATAGGGAATTGTACCATATTCAACCACACATATTTTAATTTTTCACAATGGATGACTATAATCAGGCATAGAGACCTTGGCTGACCATGTTTGACCGTTATGACAATCATTGGCTATGGTTGTTGATGAGGAGTCTATAGAACATGAAATTTCCTTGGTTGACCATGGTTGACCAAATATGACCATGTTGATCATGGTTGACCATGGTTGATCATGGTTTACCAAATTCAACCATATGGACCTCGATCTTGGTTGACCATAGTTGATCATGGCTAATGATATTCAACCATGCATTATCATGGTTGACCATAATCAACGATATGGACTTCAATCTTGGTTGACCATAGTTGATCATGGTTACCAATATTCAACCATGCATGATCATGGTTGACCATAATCAACCATGATCGACCATTCCAATTATAATAAATTTATATTAATATTAATTAATATTAATATATTTATTTAAACATTTTTAAATCATTGGTTAATATTATTGTTAGTGTCTGTGTGTGTGTGTGATCCTTTAGACTTGAGAAACCATGATTGAGGGACATCTAAGTCGTCAAAGTCACCTTAGGATCGCACTCAGCATGGGCCACGAGAGCCCTTAGCTAACTTGATTTTTTAGCATGTATGTGTGTGTGTGTGAGATCCTCTAGACTAAGAAGACACGATCAAGGGACATAGAAGTCGTCAAAGTCACTCGTGAATCGCACCCGGGATGGGCCACGAGAGCCCTTTGTTGACTTGGTTTTTTAGCATGTCCCCTCCACCTAAAACATGACATAACCGCCCCCTGTGAGGTTTCATCTTCGGTCACCTTGCCAACAAATTCAATCCTCAACTCGTTGTGCTAGTAAGACATGACTTTTATATAATTATTTTAATTAATATATTGTCAAGTATTTTAATTAATTTATTAAATAATTTAATTAACTTAATATTACTATTAATTGATATGAAAATATTAATTTAAAAATCTAAAAATTAATGCTTATTGTAATTGAACTTTTTTATATAAATGTTTTAATTAATATATTGCCAAATGTTTTAATTTATGTTCTTAAACATTTTAATGTTTTTATTGTTGTTATCAATGTTTCTGGTAATGTTAAAAATTAATTAATTAAAGTTAAAATTAATTAATTTTAATGTTTTAATTAATTAATATTAATGTTAATTATTATTTTATTTATTTATTTAATTAATGTTGTATTAATCAAAGACTGCATTGATGGAATAAGATCGATTATTGTGAAATACACTAAACAGATTGTTGATCTAGATGTGGTCATATTTGACTATGTTTAACTAATGTCTTTACCTATCTATAATTATGTATTAATTATTATTTTTAAATTATGTATTAATTCCTTAATTATTATATCATTATATTAATGATAATAAATTGGTAAATTAATATTATTATTAATTAATATTAATTCATTTCTTTAAACATGTTTCAATTAATGTTATTAAATATTTTTAAATAAACGTTTTAATTAATATATTGTCAAAAGTTTTAATTAATGTTTTAAAGTTATAAATATTTAAGTACAATTCCAACATCATATTATTATTATTATTAATAACTAAATCGGAATATATTCATGTTTAAATATATTTGAATAATGTAGTTAAGTATAATAATTATGTATTAAAATTTCATAATCTTGGTTGCAATACTGACTTTCCTAGCCTTTTAAGATGTCAAAATTATAGTGAGCTTGAGAGGCTTCTCTCCAAGATTTTTGAGCATAGGAATAAAATCTTAAAATCAAACTAAATAACTCTTTTCTTTAGGTTGGATAAACCAAATATTGGTCTCATTAGACTTAACCATCATCGTCACCATCATCATCAATGATTTAATTAATATATCAATGTAATAATGATAATATAATAACTATTTAACTTGTTTATTAAATAATATTAATATACCTTTTTACATATTTTTGAATTAATGTTTAATGTTATTAAACATTTTCATATAAATCATTTAATTAAAATATTTTTAATCATATTTAAATTAATTAATGTATATTAATTAAGGATTGCATTATACTCAAATGCTATTTGGCTCTGTTTAACTAATGTGATTAACTATTATATTAAGTAATAATGTTTTAATTAATATATCAATATATTAACGATTAAAAAAATAAATCATTTAATTAAAATATTTTTAATCATATTTAAATTAATTAAATTTATGAAAATAAATAATCTATTTAATTAAATAATCAAGAAATTAATTTCGTAAATAATATTATATAAAAAATAATTTAATATACTTAAAAAATTACTAATGTTTTTTCCTATTTTTTTCTATTATTAAGATTACCACAAATCTTCTATTTTTATTTTTTTATGTATATATCTTTGGATATAAAAATATAATTTATGATATAGAATTATTACCCACATAAAAACTTAAATGTGTGTTCCGCTAACTTTATCAAATCAAAAGAGTAAGTATAAAAAATATTTTATTATGTTTGTCCATTGATATTGTCTAAGGAAAAATGCATTAGTTAATATTAAGTAAACATGTAGAAACATATTCTAAATTAGAGATTGTTTTTAAATGTGTTGTAAATATGCTAAAACATTTTTTAAAATATTATAATTGAACCTTGAGATCCATTGATTTGATTCTATGATGTACACTAAATTTGGAACATCAGCTTAGGTCCTAGTAGCATTCAATTGTTAATGACATGGTATTGATCTCTGATTGTGCCAAAGTAGTTAATTCGTTTCACTACAATAGTGAGATACCTAGTTTTATGAAGACGAACAACTCTACGTCACATAGAGCTTTCCTAGATTTTATTATAATTAATTGCAAACACATTCATTTAAATTTCTTCAATTTAAAATACAATTTACTCATCTCAATAGATTTTTTTAATGCTTACAAGGTTTAAATATTATTAAATTGAATTCTAAATTTATTATTATTATTATTATAATTTAATAATACAATATTATAATATAATGGTATTAAAATAATTATTATAATTTAATCTTACAATTCATTATTGTATCAAAATAATTTTATTATAATTTAACTTTAGGGTTTATCCTTTATATGGCAATTATGTGATAATGAAACCTTATTATTAATCATTGCATATATTTTTTTTGTAGTTGGATACATTAAGAAAGGAAGTCGAAATGGGTAGCATGGAGACTTGAATACCCCAACAACAACATTTTTTTAAGTAATAAAAAAGATATTCACAGCAACAAGAATAATTTAATAAAATAATATTTTATTTTTCATAGTTAACTCTGAGTGAGCATACATTTGAATGACATGCATAAGCAACCACTACTCCATTACCCTTATAATAATTTAATAATGTAATTGAATTAAAATAAGTATTATAATTTAATCTTACAATTTATTATTTATTATTGTATTAAAATAATTTTATTATACTTTAATTTTAAGTTTTAACTTTTATATGACAAATGTGTGATAATGTAATCTTATTATTAACCAAAGACGAGTTTTCAATACAAAATGTGCTAAATGTAGTTAGCTATCATTAATTCCTACTTGTCTATGGTTGTAATTCTCCATTTGAGGAGTTTGTTCCTACATAATAGGAAGTAGCTAGAATATAGTTTCTCCTAGTTTAGTGTGTGGTTGAGAGAATCTCTCAACCACATTACTGTACGTCCAAGATAGAATTCCTATCTTGAGACTATTGCTTGTATAAATATGTGTGTAATTTCCTTGATTCATAATATAGAATATATAGAGTGTGCTATTTTATCTTGGTATCAGAGCTTCAGAGCCCGTAAGGGCCTCTGACCCTTCCTGGGCATAGGAATATAAATCTCTGTATTTGCATTATTTTAATTCTTTGTTTGTTTTAGTTTTTGGTTTGTCCATTAGAGAGCAGTTCTAATGCTGCGTAGGACTGAGCCTGGAGCGCTGTTGGTAAAAGCTCTAGAAGGCTGTGACAGAGATCGCGTGGCAGTGTGGTGTCTTCATGCGTCTGCGTGAATCTGCTGCACAAATCGAATCTCAAGAGGCGGATCTGTTTGTTGTATTGTTCCTGGCTGTGTGGATATGGACGCTACCCAAACCTGAACGATTTGAGCTGTGCCATTGCAGTGGGCAGTAAAGGGGTGCCGTGCTGCGCAGGAGCCATTGTGGAGTTGTTTCATCATTAACTTTGGCTGTGTTGCCGTTTTGTATAACATTTGCTGTTGTATGGGATGTTTATTGGCATATCTCATTTGCTTGGATTGATCAAGATATACTCGGGCCGAGTCCAGGGAAGAAGTCACCCCTGTGTGAATCCATTCTTGCGTGGTCTGTATGCCATAGCACTTGCCTGGGATCGAAACAAACGTGGACACATTAAAAAAAAAAAAAGCAAGGATGAGATAGAAAAGATGAACGACAGATTATAGAAAATATAAGTGGAGACGAAGAAAATTTTGGGCGAAAGGTAGAAGCCAAAAAATTCTGCGAAACTATGCATACAACATAGAGAATACCATCGAAGATAGTTAGGGAAGTTGGAATGGTGCGACAAAAAAGGAATTGAGGATGCCGTTGATGGAATTATCAGCTGGCTGGATGGAAACCAGTTGGCAAGCGTGAAGAGTTCGACGCCTGCTTCAAGGATGCGGAAATAGACACAGAAATCTTTCGATTTAACACTTATTTGGTCCAATTTGATCCGGATTTGCCCCAATTCGACCCAGTTTTTCAGTTCTCTGCCCCTGTAAAGTGTTTTGTATATTATAGCCATCCAAGTCAAGAATTCGTGAAGATTTTCCAATTTTGAAGGGTCCTGTGTTCGATTCCTGGAAAGAAATATCGAAGCCAAGAAGTATTCCCAATGGGTGCAAGAAGTATTCGGGGGGAGTATAGTTATGGTTTTGCTTCTATGGCATTTTGTACACGACGATATGGATTTTAAACAGCGATGCAACGAGTGATGTGCAACATTGATCAACTATATTGTGAGTGTAAGCGGACAAAAATTCTGCTGCCGTACGGGCTCCTTGTAGGTCGTAAACCTTGGCCTGCGCATCCATGTTTGGCTTCGATCCATCGTTTTCATATGTTTTCATTTTAAGTTTCCGCTAAATTACGAATGTGTAAAGGGTTTTAGGAGTGTTTACGCTTAATTTTGAGGTGAAATCAGTGCAGATCGTCGATTTCTGGCAGCAGATTTGGAGTTTTCCGGAGCTATAATTATAAGTTTGATTTCTTGGGTTTCTCTTCCGGGAAGAAAAAATGCCAAGTGGTGGCGAGTTTCGGGTGCTGCATCTAGTGAGGCCGTTTCTTTCAAGCTTGCCCGAGGTCCAGATAGCTGAAAGAAAAGTGCTCTTCAGGGAGAAGGTTCTGTACACTGTAATCTCGTTTTTTCATCTTTTTAGTATGCGGGCTGGGCCATCTCTATATGGCATACATTCATAAAAAAATGAGGTTTCCTAGAAGTGTTCGACTAGTTATGGTTTTGTCATCAAGAATGGTGCATACAAGCTGCCACATCGATTATGGTCGAAGCATCGTTCATCTTCATTGTCTGTGGTTACAGGCTTGGGCGAAGGGTAGATCCATCGCCCACACATCCGGCCGTGCATGTTGTGTAGTGGAAATAATGCTTCAGTAACTAATTATTTTGATTGGAAAACTGTTATGCATGCTTGGGTAATGATGGGTGAGGACTGGCCAAGCACTGATGCTCAATTTTGTTGTCGAAATTTGGCATGATGTCATGTTGTATAGTGTTTTAGGAATGGTCATGTGAGTAATGTAAATCTGGTTGAAAGAATTAATTTACTTATTGTGACATTTAGTTTGGGAAACTACTGTCACGAGTATTAGTCTTTGTTGGAATTGCCCATTCCAACAATAGACAAATTTATTTGCAGGAATGAGTTACTACCAGATACGATGATGACATGACAAGCTTACATCGTAGATTGGAGGACACATTTGCTCAGGCGTGCCAGAGTGATGGAAAAATATTGTGGAGATAGATCCGCATGTTCAATCGTTAAGGAGATTAGCTGAAAAATGGGTCTTAGTTGTTGCAAGATGATTTGACATGAGTCAAGATGCTTGAGAGCAAGGAGTTACCTATACCGTGGAATAGGGAAGTGGTTACGTTGCGGATGTCGGGAGAATTGATGCACCAAACGCGATGGAGGATTGGACCGTGGAGTCCTAGATTAATGTTCTTGAAGGGAAAATTGTGTTCTCTTCGTGTGGCTATGAGTGCCTATGTTCCAGTTTCTTTATTAGTGGACCCCCCATAGGTATCGTTGGAATGGAAACTGGTATGCTTGGAAAATAATCATCTATGGGCAGAGATAGAGAAATTAAATTTGAAGAGTTTATGTTGTATTTTCTTGGAATCATGTTTAAATATTATTGAGCCTAGCTAACTCAATGTAGGCAAAGTTATTTTGTTAGAATTTGCAACTCTAACGAATGACAGGTTAAGCATGGAGTTCCAAGAAGTTATTTGAACAGACAAGGATGCCCAAGATGTGAACAATGAACAGATGAGGTAAAGGAGCAGCGACAACGTTTATGGTGGATAACAAATTAGATGTTTGTTTGAGTTAGTGTGGTTTGTGGAATAGACGCCCTAGCATCATATAAGCAAGTCCAGTTGTTGTAATGGTCATTGTATGTACCCAGAAACTCCAAATGTTGAAGTATGGAATGTAAGCCTGGTAAAGGCATTTGAAAGTTCGTGGTGATCTTAAAACCACTTTGTAATGGTTTATGGTCAGCCTGAAACCATCTTTTGTCACTGTAAAGTGATGGTTGGTGGTGATCCAGAAACCATTTTGTAGAGCCTTTGTGGCTGGTTGCCTTTGTGGCTTGAGGTGCCTTTGTGGCCGCATGTACACTAGTGGCCGCGTGTGCATGAGAGCTTTGTACTCAATTTGAGCAGGTGGACTGCAATAACACCTGGCTCAGTCTCAGATGATTCATAAATCTCTGAGAATAAGGGGGTTGGTGTGCTTTCTTAGCTGACAGTTGTGCTAAGAAGTACAATTGGCGCGACTGTTCAGTACATACTCGTGCCAATGCACCAAATCACGGGAATGGCGTGGAAGCGCACGATTTTTTATTCAGGAAGACGCTAACTCAACTTCATGGGGGTCTGCGGGAAGCCTCAACTTCGTTTGACGATTTACGGAGAAGCAGGTCGGAGAAGTTGCGGACCTATCCGGGAGAGGTAGATTGGAAGATCCGCGGGAAGCCTCAACTTCGTTTGACGGTTTGCGAGAGGAGCAGATCGGAGAAGTTGTGGATCTGTCCGAGAGAGGCAGATTGTGTTTTGGAGGTTTTGCACATGCAATTCGCCTGATGGTGGTGGATTTGTAGGTACATATATGAAATGAAAACGGTCGACAGAATCATGTATGCGAAGGACATCCTACAGGACTAGCGGTTGCAGCGGTTGGTACCCATGCATTCCGGTGGATGGTTGCTCTTTTATATGGACGTCGACATATTCTTTGTTATGTTTGACCACAACCAGAGTTTGTGAATCACTATCATGACAAGTAGTCATTAAGGGGGGGAGTTAGAAATAATTAATTCCTACTTGTCTATGGTTGTAATTCTCCATTTGAGGAGTTTGTTCCTACATAATAGGAAGTAGCTAGAATATAGTTTCTCCTAGTTTAGTGTGTGGTTGAGAGAATCTCTCAACCACATTACTATACGTCCAAGATAGAATTCCTATATTGAGACTATTTCTTGTATAAATATGTGTGTAATTTCCTTGATTCATAATATAGAATCTATATAGAGTTTGCACAGTGTGATATTTTATCTAATGTTGAATACAACAAGAAGTATAATGGCATTAGTTAAGTGATATGATCATATGATAATCACAATTTTGTTTTTACATTAAATTATGAAACTTGATACTATATTATAATTTAAACCTACAATTTATTATTCATTCATTATATTGTTTAAATAATATGAAATTGTAATTATTATTATTTTTTATCATGCATCATGTCAATCTAATTAATCATTGTAGATTTGTTTGATTAATGATCTCACATTTGTTTGTACACCTCAATACATTACATAAGGAAGTCGAAATGGGGGCATGGAGCTTTGAATACCCCATCAACAACATTTTTTTAAGTAATAAAAAATAAATCCGTCACAGAAATAATTTAATAAAATAATGTTTTGTTCTTTATAGTAACGTGTGAGCTGGCATACATTTGAATGATAAGCATAGAGAACTATTAACATACATAAGTTTTGAAATGCACACTTGCCAAGTACTCAAACAAGTATAAGCTTGAGAATGTAAAAAGTTATAAGTTTCAAAATTAATCCGAATTACAATGCAATGTTTTATAAGTTTTTTTTTTAATTTCAAACCAGAAATATAGTAAATTTTAAATTATATTTTTGTAAAAATTTAATTTAAGCATGGTTAAACATATGATTTAAATATAAAAAAAAGGTTATATCTTATATACATGATTGTCACGAATGAAGATGGGAATGGTCAATGAAGATTCCTTCAAATACAAATCCTGGCGGCGAGGAGCAAATTTGTGCTGATGTGCAAGAGTCGGGTTCGGGAAGGCAAACTTTCCAGTAATTCTCCTAGCGAGCACTAAAATTTCTGACTAGTAGTTTAAATGCTTCGATGTCAAATCAAATCTACGGTTTAAATTTTTTAATCCGTCAATAGAGATGTTTCAGAATTTTGGATGACTGAAAAATAGAAATACATTTTAAAAACAAAAAAAAAATCTCTGTGAAGCGTCAAATTCCAGGTCAGATTCCGTGTTTAACATTGGGCGGCCTATCGTACTGGAATTTTGAGAGTATGCAGGGCGAGCCTTATTTCAGCTGCCATAGGCCCATTAATGCGGCAGCAGACATTAAAAGGCAAGCCGTGGTAGATCGTATGTGTAACCCAGCGGGGAGCACAACCTATCATATTAGGGTTTTTGAAAGGAGACAAAATATTGTCATTCAGGATTGAAAGGTTCTACAAAATTCGACGATTGGCTCAATGCCACCTAGTATAGTAGGGTTTTGCAAGGACCCACACCGAGTCACGGTATCATTTCACGGTAACTTAAATGAGCAACAAATTAACCCCGGGCAGGAAATAAAGTCAAAAGTGAAACCACTTGCCGGGATAGTGACAGGGTTCTGGCTGCGATTGCAACGAATCATTACAAATACATGAAGTTAATATAGATTTTCAAATTGTTCATGTTGTGGAGAAGTTTTGGTAGAAATGGGTGGAGGATTAGAAACTTCCGAAATTCTCCATAATATAAATACATTGTTTTGTTGGAAGACACTGAAGGGTGAACAAGTGCTGTCTTCCTGCAACCGAAGGATATGGCGACGGAACAAATAGAGATGTCAAGTCTGGAAGAACTCGATCAAGAAGGGATAACATATTTTCGTAAACCGCGTGATCGCGTGGAAAGTAAAACGAACAACAGGGATGTTATGCTACAGACATTTCAGTATGGAAACTTTTTAAATACGCTGACACATTTGATATGTGTCTTATGGCAATCGGTACTGCAGAGACCATTGCAGATGGAATGGCTAGGCCTTTGTTGATGCTTACACTAAGCGGTTTGATAGACACATTTCGAAATTTTACTTCCACATCCACCGCAGATTACCTTCAGACTTGTTGAAATATTAAAGTCACCCGCTAGCCATTGAGCAGAAGAAAAAGAGGCCATAGGTAGCAGCAAAGTTTGCATGTACAATAATATGCATTCAAAGAGGAATGGAGAACTGTAAGGAGAAGAATTAAATGTTGATGGGCCATAGCCAAGTATTGCAAAAGAGAATTAATTAGTGACTCGCGTAGTCGTTTTTGGCAGGAGGATGAAGAATTTCGTAGTTCGAACTATGGAAGAACAAGATTTATTAAAAATGTACTTTTGGCTTTTAAGCTCTCAATAAACTAAAATGGAGAAATGATTAAAACAAATTTAATTTCTTAACTTTTGAAAGGGGCTAGGACAAGTGGTCCCCACCACTTAAGTTCCAATCGCAATCGCAATTTTTTTGGAGCAGTGTCTTGTTGATGTGAATTTTCTCGATGGGATGATCACAACAAATCAAAAATCACAATACATATATTACATAGCTCAAATGTTCAGATGTGGCAGAAGTTCACAGTGGAACGGTTGTATATAATACAACCAAAATTTATATTAAAATTTCCCTCCACCATCAGCCGAGGCCCGTGGGTCCACAGACCACGCGGCGTCATATTATATGATCGCAAGGTTTTAATCGCAAGTCTTATATCAGAGGTTTTTTTTTTTGGTGCCCCGGTCACTTTAACCAAAGTTCGGACCCAATCCAGTTATGTGACGGAGTTTTTGTGTTCCATCACGTCTAGTTCTTAATCACAATCGGAATCTCTCATGTGTTGGGCCCGATTGCATTATCGAATGGCAGACCCGATATATTATATAGGGCAGAGTTTTATGCGCCATCACATCCGCTCTTCAATATCAATCGGAAGATTGAAGTGGGTCGCTTTGTTTTGTTATGTTACAGACCCAATGGGGTTTATGTAGCAGATCTAAACTTTGGTCCATCGCATCCGGTTGTCAATCGGAATTGGAGCTTTTGGGTTTGTTGTTTGTATTGTGGGTCCCGTTAATATTTGTTTTAAATAGACTTTAGTTTAAGTCTTTTATATAGTTTTGTAATGTTTTTTTTAATATATGCGCGACATATAAAAACAAAAGGCCCGAGAGCTTGTACAGTGTTGTTTTATTTGATATGCATAGCAGTGCGTGAAAAAAAAAAAAAAATAGCAGTGTATTTTACACAGAGACAGAGAGTTTGGTTTGGTTGAGAAACAGTGAAGTTTTTTGTGAGCTGCGTCTGAAGCAGTCACTATTTTCTGTTATCCCTCTGTGTAGAGGAATATTTTGTAACAGTTTTTGAAAGAAATAGAAGTTTGTTTTTCATTCTAAAAACTCTATCTCCTGTTAAGAATTTTCAATATTTTCTCTGTGTTGAAGAGGGAAGTTTACTCTCTCCTTTTGTTGCTTTGGAATTCTTAGAAATTCCAACATGGTATCAGAGCTAGTTTAGGCTCTTTGAAGGTTTCAAAGAAGCTGAAAGAAGAAGAAGACTTGTTGCAGAGTTTTCTCCAGTAGTGTGAAAGCTCAATAAAAGTCAAAGTTGAGGTATTTCTCAAAGAAAACAAAGTTGATTTTTGTTTAAAAGGAGATTTTTCTTTCAGAGAAGGAAAGACAGTTTGCTTAAGTACTGAGTTTAGTTTAAAAGCAATGGCTGGACCAAGCACTGGTATGAATACTGGAAATGTTCAACTTCCACAATTTAATGGAAATAATTATGATTATTAGGCCATTACCATGAGAGCCCTGTCTGTCTCACAATACTTATGGGAATTGGTAGAAGATCGTTTTGTGAACTAGCTGATGAGTAGGCTTCTAATGACTTAACTCAAGTAGAGAAGGATATATTGAAGAGCAATAGGAAGAAAGACTCTAAATCTCTCTTCCTATTGTATCAAGTAGTAAATGAGATTGTGTTTCGAAGGATATCAGCAGATAAGAAATCCAAGGATGCATGGAAAACTCTGAAAGTAGCCTATCAAGGTATGGAGAAAGTGAAAACAACAAAACTTCAGTTGCTGAGGAGAGGTTTTGAAACTTTTTGCATGAAAGAGTTAGATAATATTGACTCATTCTTCACTCATGTGATTGGGATTATAAATCAGATAAGGTCCCATGGAGAAACTCTTGAAGAAAGAAGGATTGTGGAGAAACTTTTGAGGAGCTTACCCTCAAAGTTTGATGTTATTGTTACCACCATAGAAGAGATAAAAGATCTCTCAAAGTTCATGATAGATGAACTTCATGCCTCACCGATAACTTATGAACAAAGATTGAGCAGAGATGAAAACTCATCTCTAGAGCACGCCTTCAAGACCCAAATGCCTTCAGGAAGAGGAAGAGGTCGAGGCAAAGGAAGAGGAAGAGACAGAAGCCAAAACAAAGGTGGAAGGGACAGTCCTTCACATTCACATGGAAGGAGCAATAGTCAGAATCAGAGCCATGACCAATGCAACAACCAACAAGGTGGACACCAACACCAACATGCACATGGACAAAGGTATGACAAATACAATGTCCAATGTCATTATTGCAAGAAATATGGGCACTATGCCAATGAATGTAGAAAGAAGCAAAATGACATGAAAAATAGGCAGAATGCTAATGTAGCAAAAGAAGAAAAGAACCCAAGTAATGTGCTATTAACATGTAATGTAGCACAAGACAGGGAAGATGATGTTTGGTTCTTAGATTTAGGATGTAGTAATCACATGACTGGAAACAGAGCAATGTTTGCCAATCTAGATGAAGAGGTTAAATCAGAAGTAACCACAGGGACTGATACTAAGATCTCTATAAAAGGAAAAGGTAGAGTTAGTATTCGAGCAAGAAATGGTGAGAAAAAATTTGTTCCAGATGTCTATTATGTTCCAGGTTTGAAGTGTAATATTTTGAGCATTGGGCAGCTCATAAACAAAGGTTACAATGTAATTTTCAAGGATGATGTGTGCACAATAAAAGATATACCTCCAAGCAAGAAAATCATTGCTGAAATACATATGACCAGCAATAGAATGTTTCCGCTCAAGCTCAACACTGACTTGAAAGGAAAAGGAAAGAGCATAGCA
>JAXQQM020075990.1:0-138691 GCA_034641835.2 Pinus albicaulis | reverse complement strand
AATTTTAAGTTGTATTCATATATGATACCCGGGTTAATTTTAGAATTTCTTTATCAGTATTTAGATTAAATTAGATAGTTTCTTTTAGTTATTTAGTCCCATTTCCACTCACCCAAATCAACCCATCACCAACCCATTATTTATAAGGAAACTGGTCCTTTCAATCCAGTCGGAGCCCCCATACCAAATAGATAAGGAGCTGTCCTAAGGTCCCGACTGGGTGGTTTTCCCCAATGTTTGAAGTAGAGATTTTCTAGGCTTCATCATATGGTTAACTGAATAGCCACACCTCATCTAGTTTCAGAGTAAACCCTAAGATTCACTGACTAATCAGTAACCAACTGAATGATTAATTTATTGAATTTCTAACTCGAAATAAACTACTCTTCTTTATATATGTATGGCCCTAAATTAGCATGTGGCGCCCTATAGAACCCACATGGGCTACTATGCACTTTTCATCCAAAATACTCGACTATTTCCTTATCCTTGGAGTTGCATTCCCCATACCCTTCCCATGGAGTGTGATACATCACCAAAATTATTTTATTAATATCATCATATGTACAAATTTACAATGATGGGCTTGATATCCCCAATTTTTTTTTTTATAAAAATAACTACCTGGTCTTATAGGCCACAAAATGAAACATTCAACTCACTAGCCTAAGGCTCAAGGGTATCCAACTCAATAGCCTAATATAAAAAGTACATATATTTTCGGTTTCAAAATAGGTGGTGGTATTACAATCCCCCCACTTTCCTTTATGCATTGTCCTTAGTGTACTGTATATACAAATATACAAACATATACATTATGTCAGTAAAAAAAGGTCTAGGTATTCGACCCTCGTGACTTATTATTGATCCAAGGAGGCATCCTTAGGACCGAGCATGGTCTATTATACATTTACCATGCCTATGGATTTATTTGGGAGCACCTTGACCTTACTGTCTAAGATCGACATTGGATGAACTTGCAAGTCTCCTTTGAGTTCCACCTGAATCATTTTCCAATAAATAACATGATTAGTGCTACAAACATATTTCGTAACAAATGAAGCATGAGATACATCATGAATATTCATAGATGCAGGAAACACATTCTTATATGCAATGGGGTTGATCCTCTCCAGGATCTCAAATGGACCACATCATCTAGTTTCCAACTTGGCACAATTGCCCAATTTTAACGAGCTCTTCCTTACTTTTACTTTCAAAAATACACGTTCCCTAACTTTAAATTCCCCTTCTATTATTTTCCTGTAAGAATAATTTTTATGTCTATCTTAGGAGGCTTTCAAATTTTGTTTGATTTTAACCATATGCTCTAAAATATCCTTAAGCGATTCCACACCCACCATAATTCTATCCACTGGGTTACAACAACTCATGGGAGTATTACATTTTCTATAATATAAGGCCTCAAACGAAATCATTTTTAATCATGTCTCATACCCATTTTTATATGCAAATTCTACCAACTGGAGGTAGTTCCTCCCACTTGGATGGCTTATTCGTCAAGTACACTTGTAACATATCCTCAACTATATGATTTAGTCGCTCAAGTTTCCCCTCAGACTTGGGATGACATGTTGTACTAAAGCTTAAACTGGTACACAATCCTTTAAATAAATAGAACCAAAAATCAGATTTGAATTTTGAATCTCTGTATGAAATTGTTGCCTTAGGCAAGCTATGAAGCCTCACAATTTTCCACATATAAATATTTGCAGTGTTTGCTACCTTACGCATTGATTTTAACAAAATAAAATGAGCTAACTTCATAATCTTGTCCACTACCACTGTTATATAATCACGTCCTTTCATAGTTTTGGGTAGCTTGGTAATAAAATAAAATTATACCACCTCTCACTACCACTTAGGAATGGTTATTCGTTGAAGCAAAAAAAATAGATTAATTATTCTCATATTTAACCTGTTTTCATTACATACACTTGAATATATAATAATTCACTTCCCTTTTGAAACCTAGTCAGTAAAATTTCTTCTTGCCTATTGTCAAAGTTTTCTGGTACCTTGGATGACCAACAGATCATACAATGCATATAAAATTAAATATTTTAAAACTAGTTCATTTGCCACATAAATTTTAGCATTATACCAAAGAATATCATCTTATCCCAATTAAAAATCGTGGTATTTTGGTTCCACATAACTTGACGTAGGTTATTTTTAATATGCAAATATTGCCAGTCTAAATTACCATCCTATAAAATTATTCCCATTAAATGTGTTCAAAAAATGTTGATTTTTGTGGCATGCATAATGTGCACTCTTCAACTAAGTGCATCAACTAGAATATTTTGCTTTCCCTTGATATATTTGATTTCAAAATCATATTCTGCCAGCAATTCCAACCATGCAATTTTACATGGATTTAAATTTGGTTTTTAAAATAAATGTCGCAGCGCACAATGATCAATATGCAATTCAAATCTTTGTCCCATCAGATAATTCCTCGACATTTTAAGTGTTAAAATAATAGTTACAAACTCTAAGTTGTGCGAAGCATAATTATTCACATGCTCTTTTAATTGTATGGATTCGTAGTAGACCATTTTCCCATTTTTCATGAGCACTCCATCTAATCCTTCCTTACATGTATTCATGCATAGCATAAAATTCTCATTTGGATTGGAAATTTTAATATTGGAGCTCTAGTTAATAAATATTTTAATCATTGAAAAGTTGCTTCACATTCAGACGTCCAATCAAATTTTACACCCCTTTCTGCAATGACAAAATTTTATATGCTATTCTAGAAAACCCTTTAATGAATATCATATGATACCCAACTAGGTACATAAAAGACCTAACTTATGTAACAATTTTCGAAGCTAACCATTATTTGATAGCATTAATTTTCTTTCGGTCCATAGATATTGCTTCCTTTGAAATAATGTCACCCATGTAATATATTGGTCTCTAGTAAAATGAGCATTTACTCAACTTAGCATACAATCGATGCTCCTTGAGCACTTACAGAACCAATTTAAAATGTTTTTGATGTTCCTCTTTAGATTTAGATTATATTAAAATTTCATCAACAAAAATAGTGATGATAGATATATCTAAATATTCCCCGCAGTCTCCATTCATTAAACACATCATTAAACACATAAAAACTCTCAGTGCATTATATAATCTGAAATTTTTTACAATGAACTTGTACTATAGTAACGAGTCCAAAATATTTTTTTACCGATATCTTCTTCTTTGATCCACAAATGGTGATATCATTATCTTAAATCAATTTTAGAAAATACTTTTCTTCCCTTGAATCTGGTTGAACATATCATCCATTCTCGGCAACAAATGTTGATTTTTGTATAGTGACCTTATTAAATTTTTGAAAATCAATACATAGTAGTAGTGTACCATTTTTCTTTTTAATAAAAAGAACTAGAGCACCCAAAAATGATACACTGGGGCATATATAATCCTTTAACAATTCCTCCACCACATCTATAATTATTTAAGTTCCAAAGCACTCATCCTACATGATGCCTTAGATGCTAGAACAACTCTTGGCACTAAGTCAATAGAAAAATAAATCTCCTTCATTAGAGGTAATCTAGGTATTTTTGCAAATACATCATCAAATTCTTAAAGCACTCGGTATTTTCTATATTAATTTGTTGGTCTATATTTGGTTCCTTCAAATGAGCTACAAGGATCTAGTATCCTTTCTTAAAATTATTTTTCGATTTCATGAATGATATTTATCCAAGGGATATCATCTTAGGAATTCCTTGGAGCTACTTCTTATGTCCCTCATCATCAATAATATTTTAATACTTGTTGTAGCAATCAAGTATTACATGGTTTTTCCCAATCAAAAAATCATATGTACCCAATGAAATTACATTCAATTAAACTATTTTTCTCATATAATTCATCTCAATTGGGTATTCTCTAATTATTTTTGTAACCTTTCTCTTCATACATGTAGGTAGTTGTACTAACCATGGTTTGGAAATTTTAAATTTCTTGAAATTAAAATTTTCAACCAGACTCACATTAATATAACTGTGACTCGATCCAAAATCAATAAAAATAATAATGGATATTGTTTACCTTACCTTCAACCTCTATCATATGTTTTTTATGTTCCACTTGCTGATTATCCAAAGCTCCATAGATTCTAGGTATGCCCCTGCCCACGCCATCCACAATATTTGTCGCTTGCATGTTGTGCACAATCCTCATTTTCTCTACCTTATGAAGACAACCTTTGTACCTATAATATCCTCTACAACCAAACATCTAATAGGTGGAAGTTGAAGTTACTTACTTGAAGGATCACCCACTTTTGGCCCATTATGAGTTCATTTATTTGTTGGCCTACTTGAGAATTATTCTTTTAAAGTGAGAGTTTAAACACCGAAATTCTTCTTTTTACTGGTCAATTTTTTGTGAAAAAACATATATATATATATATATATATATATATATATATATATATATATATATATATATGTATGTATGTATGTATGTATGTATGTGTGTGTGTGTGTGTTCTACTTGTAAAATTATTTTGTGTTCCTCATGGATCAATAACTCAACAAATTTCTATGATATCCTTCTATGGTAATGTGTCACAGCTTTTTTTTTGTAAGTTTGGTAGTTCCTTCCTATTTTCTATTAGATAAAAAAGAAAATTAGGTTAAAATCATAATATATGTTGGATGGCCTCAACCTACCTATAGGAAACCAGGTCTGTTGGCCACCTAAAAGAGTTAAAGGCCAACCAAAATTGATAAATTTTAAACCTGACACTATCTACCTTAACAGGTTTGTTATCTATTACGTCCAAAGACTTAATTAGAAAGTAAATGTTTTTCGTAATATGCATCTCAAAAAGACAAAAAGTAATAAAACTTAATCATCGGATGATTCAATAGGCATTGGGTTCTTAACACTAGACCCGGGCATGTCAACTTGGTTCATAATCTGCAGTTGATGTTCCATTCGGCCAAGGCATACATTCTGGCAATGTTGCAGAAGATGTATTTCCTTGATGTCCCTGCACATTTCAGCTAAAATAGACATCGCTTTCGCATCACCGCCTACTTCTTGAAAATTAATAATGTTCTTAGCCAATAAGCATTCTATTATCTAGTATGTATGAATAGACTATTTGAATAAAGACATTTTTCCCCTGGTAGTACCTAGATCGGTCAAAAACTGCATCTCTTTCTTTGAGATGTCTTCCTCTTCCTTTGTTTTAGGGTCTCACTCCCAAACTGAAATAAGTGATTTCACATGAGCAGGTGTGCATACCCCGTAAGCCTGGAAGAGACTTTCCATTATTTCTTTTCCTGAATTTCTTCCCCTCCTGCTTGGGCCCACTTTTTACTTTCCTTTGTCTAAGTTTCCTTTATCCTTCGCTTATTTTTTCACTAGTTGAACTTTCACCATTTTGTCTTGAAGATAATGAGCCGACAACTAAATTATCTTTCTAGGTCTGAACAGGTTCCACACCAGAGGTCTGAGAAAACATGTATAGTAGCTAAGAATACCTATGGATGGCAACAAAATTTAAAATTTTATTTAGTTAAACAACAGAGGAAACGGCCCTGATTTTTCAAGATAACCTCGTCAATTTTAGTAGTGTGCTAAGTATCATGAGTCCCTCTTCCATTATCCCTGCGAATTATGAATTTTGTAGGAGTGGGAATTTTAGGTCATGACAACTCATTGGGCTAACCTGAGAGCGTTATAATACTCTTATTGCTATTAGTTAATAGAATAGGGCCACTTGGATGAGCCCCTGTTTTCCAAAGAGGAACTACATTCATGACATGCACGGATGAATCATGCAAAGATAGAGTGTTTCCATTCACCAGCAACACTCGGAGAGAGACTTGCCGGTAACCCAAAAACACAACCAAATATGCTTCTCTCATGCCCTCAGACTACAGGCTCGAGAAACTTCAAAAATTCAAACATAAAAGTAACCCTCAATGTTCTTCACAGTAGAAATATTCCCCCCGAGGGATAACTTTAAGACTGTCTTACCAAAATGGGTATTAGACAAGACTCTACCCCCCAAAGTGTCATTGTAAGCCATGTAATTAATTTCATGGATTTTTCGGCTTGAATAATGGAGGCTACAAAAAGGGTAGAAAGGATGTTATATTGTTAAGGCCATAATAAGGAAAATATAGAAAATTTTCATTAGTGCAATGAATAGGGTAAACCGAAATGAAAGAGTAGCAAACATAATCCAGGAATTGATCAACAGGTTTGAAATAATGCCATGCAAATCCAATTGGAGGATATGTAGGTTAATTCAAGAAATATAACCAAAAATATAAGGCATGCTTCATGGTTTCCAAAATTTTAGCTCCTACGACCTCTACAACATACATCGTGCCAAAGAATTTTGGATTTTCATGACCCACAATGACGAAATAGGATAGGAAAATAGACTAGAATTCATGAAAATTGACAAAGACATGATTACCATGTGAATTTAAATCCCAGTACTCAAAACAACTAGATTTCCAAGGCTTAACCACTATAACACTCCATGCAGAATTCAAAAAACTAGCCCAAAACCCAGACATGATATTAAAACCACGATGATTATCATATCTCTGAAACAAAGAAAACAAAAATAAATCCAATGAACAAGGGCCTTCCTTTAGCGCAGCAACATACATACTGATAATGAGGCTAAGAACATACCCAGTGAAGCAGTAGGCAACCACTGCCAAAACCTTTTCCTTCTTGCCAACATCCTGTTCTGCTCCCTATTCAACAAACAATCATGAAACCAACTTACCAACCTTTACATACCTTACCTTCCTCCCGCGGCGATAATTTTTCCAAGCATGAGCTACCTACCATCCCTATTAAATGATGTCATTATATGGTGTCAGTGGTACCGCACACATTCCTCCCCGCGTGCCAGCATGGTCTCACCATGTGGCCCACATAGTCTCATGCCACCTCACACCTTGCACTAGACACTTGGCACCCTGATTAGGGATTGTGAATATCATTTTTGTCCTTTTCAATTATCATTTGTAGAGATTTAAGCCCCTTCTCTTGAGCCATTCTGTCCTAGATGATGTATAGTTGTTGTCCTTCATGAGTACAACACTTATTTGCCAAAAAATCTACCGCTTCATTTCCAGCTCTGCGAACATGGGATGGGATCATTTAGCAGATACTAGGAAGAATATCTTTTATTTCTTGTATTAGTCGGGTTTTTCTCCACCTGTGACTAGTTTTCTCCCACCCCGAAGCTTGTGCAACCATTTCAAAATTCTTGTTACCATAGCTGAGTCACCCGGCACTATTATCCAATGATATTTTTCTCATACTGTTATCAAGGGTCCTTGTTTTATAGGTGTTAGCTCAGCTTCATTATTCGTAGAAAAACCCAATTCTGCCACATACATTGTTATTACCCAACCCCATGAATTTATAAAAATGGCACCTACTCTTGCTTGGCTAGGATTACCTTTAGAGGCCCCATCGTAATTGAGTTTGATGAAGCCTTGCTGTGGAGTGTTGAATTTATCCTTATGATGACTTGCCAAAGGTTTTTTTTTTCCATGAGGCCGGAGCAAGCATTCTGGATTTGAGGTTGAGGTTGAGTTTGGCTAAAATCCTAGCCTCATTCACACTCACTTTCCCTTTTTCTTGATGCCATTTTTCGGCAAGGATGGTATCCCTTATATTATCCATTATTATGTTCCATTTCTCTTCTGGTTACTGGGACTCCTCTCTGAATGATATCCAATTCCTTTCTTTCCATATTTCCCATGTACCAAAGCACATATAAAGCCCCCATTCTCTATTCAGAAAATGGAATTGATATTCATATTTTCTCCAAACTACAATTGTATGTTTGATACTCATTTTGTCCCTATCCATTTTTTGAAAAAGGGAGGAGAGTTTTTGCCACAGATATTCAATAACAAGGCATTTATTCAAGAGGTGTTCAATAATTTCTGCATGTTCCCGACACATTTTACAAGTCAACATACAATGCATTCCTCTCTTATGCAACTGATCCTAGGTGAGTATCTTACCATGACTAACAGAGCCATAGAAAGTATTCAATTTTCGGTCGATGTTTTTTCGACCATATTTTTTGTAAAATGGGTACTCGTATATTTTTTATATTATTAGATTTGATGTAATATCCTTCTTTTATTGTAAACATGACTTTTTTTTTATACCCCCATCTAAGGATATCCTCTCCCATTACTACTGCTAATTTTCTAGATTTGAGTTCATTTTCATGATTCTCCCATTGATGAGTATTAGGAGGATTTTGCCACTGGTATTTTAGCTTCCATTTCCTCCATTGAAATTTTATCCCTTCATCCCAGAATTGTGCTACAGTTTTGGTATTCGGCATGTTTGTGATGAATAAGAATATCTCTCCTAGATCAATTCTACTAAATAATTTCTCTCGTTTCTTCCATGAATCTTCCCAAAACCGGGCAATGTTACCTCCCCTAATTTCCCATAAACTGTATTCTCTGATGAGGTATTTATTTAACGCCACTAAGTTCCAGTTTGTTGATCCTTTAGGAGTATTTTTAACCTTAAATTTCCCTATAGTAGTTAACAACATTGCATACTTCTACTCCCAGATACTTTTCCAAAATCTCCGCCTCCCTATGTCCATATCCACTAGAGCTTAGCTCACATAACCTGATTCAACAAATACAGGTCTCTAAAACCCAAGCCTACTAAAAGAAACAGACCGTCAAAACATATATTAAAAGACTTGCGATTGCGATTGAAGCCCGGACACGATGGGCTTATAAACTATGATTAATAAGTATTTGAGTTCCAATCGCATCGGCAAAGAACAGTGAACAGTGGTCAATCGCATCGGAAAGAAACAGACCGCCAGAAAATATATTAAAATACTTGCGATTGAGATTGAAGCCCGGACCCGATGGGCTTATAAAATTTGATTAATAAGGATTTGAGTTCCAATCGCATCGACAAAGAACAGTGGACGGTGATCAATCGCATCGTAGCAAGGCAGCTTGCGATTGTGATCAATCACAATTGGAAATCGCTGGAGGAATATCATAGCGCATCGTAAAGCGTGGCAAGTGGGCCTGAAAAGGCATT
The DNA here is from genome assembly GCA_034641835.2 of Pinus albicaulis. Classification (NCBI taxonomy): domain Eukaryota; kingdom Viridiplantae; phylum Streptophyta; class Pinopsida; order Pinales; family Pinaceae; genus Pinus; species Pinus albicaulis. Next base: position 129,556 of record JAXQQM020075990.1, on the reverse strand, counting down.
AGTTATGTACTAAACATGATTCTTCAGTGTTAAAATGGACATGGCAGTTTGATTGTTAAAACGTTGTATAACGATGCCGAGAATTCAAATTACGTTATATATATATAAAAAGGGGTTGGTATATATATATATATATATATATATATATATATATATATATATATATATATATATATATATATATATATATATATATATAACACGTTGTTGCGATTGTGTTAAAATATGTCGCATGGTCTGTGAACCCTCGGGCCTCGGCTTAAGGTGGAGGCTGATTTGTAATATAAAACGATTGCGATGCATGTATGTTCCGCCTGCGGAACTCCCACATCAACAAGATACTTGCTACATGTAAAGGGTTGGAATTTGCCCAGAATTACAGTCAGCAGTTACACATATTTACAAAATGCACTGATATAAAAACCTCAGTTACACATATGCAACAGTTGCACCACAGCAAAGGACAGAAAAGCAAACAGAGATGAAAAGAGATAAAAAAAAGTCAAAGAAAAGACAAATGCGCAGCGAGCCAAAAGACTAAATGTGTTGAGCTGAATTTTTTCATTATATGTGAATGTAAATATTGTAATTGTATTTTTTATTGTTTGTGATGCATTGGCAAGTCTCCGAAAGAAAACAAAATCCCACTGTTAGATTAAAATAAGTACCTACAGTTACATTTTTCTGAGTGAGCTGGAAAAGAAATGAGAAGGAAGAAGGCAAAGAGGCATGGCTATCCATTCCAAATTCATTAAGGAATGCTAACAGTCACAAGAAAATCCTTATAAATAATATCATCTTGATATGCAAAAAAGTGTGTTAGAGAGAGCAAATCTAGAGAAGGCAGAATATAGAAGTGTGAGGCAGAGAATATTAAGAGAAGAAGAGCAGAAAGAGAAGCGACAGAACAGAGTTGATATCTGAGGTAAATCAGCAAACATTTGGTTTGATAAATTGAGGAAGTTGGAGCTTCCCTATCAAGTTGCAGCTTAATAGCTGTCAGTTGTAGCTGACTGAGGTTGGAGCCTCCTGTAGGTTGGTGCCTGCAAAAAATTGAAGGGAGTTGGTGCTTCCTTGCAAGTCAGGCTTTGACAATGAGGCAGGCCTCCAAAGCCACAGCTAGTAAAAACAGCAGCAGGAGGGAGTTGAGCTAGTTTTCATCACAACACACAAGATGTGGTTTTCTCTCCCTTGCGGTCTCTGTTCTCATCTCGTCACTGCATGATGTTTATGTGTTGATCTCATACATGTCATCCGCTTAAATACCTCGTCGTCCTTACATGTTGTCCCTATATTATATTAATACTTGGCCGCTTACATTCTAAGATTACTCACATATTAAGTTGATATGAAATGAAGGTGTAAATAAGGTTTCATAAAAGTTTAAAAGATCATGACTGTTAAATCAAGCACACACTTCTCAAATAACTAAGGGTTCACAATTGGTATTATTTATTCCTTTGTACAAACTAACAACCGGCAAGAGATCCTAGGTTCCCAATATGGCTAGTAAAGAAGGATGCTCAACCAACAAAGCCCCTTTCTTCACTGGTGAAAATTATGATTTCTGGAAAATCAGAATGAGGACATACATAATGTCTCTAGGAATAGAAGTCTGGGCTGCAGTGGAATTAGGATATGCCCCAAAGGCACCTGACACAGAGAAAGAAACAAAACAAGATTTTGTGGCTAACGTAAAAGCCATGAATGCCATCTTGAATGGATTATGTGAAGTAGATTTTATTAAAGTAATGCACAAAGACTCTACCAAAGAAATATAGGATACTCTTGAGAACATACACGAGGGAGACAAGAAAGTAAAGACTGTCAAACTTCAAGTCTATAGAGCCCAGTTTGAGAACTTAAAAATGAATGATGATGAAGACATTGCCAGTTTCTTCCTGAAAGCTGCATAAATTATTAACAATATGAAAGCTCTTGGAGAAAAAATGCCAGAAAGTATAATTGTGCAAAAGATTCTAAGATCTCTTCCATCCAGATTTAATCCAAAGGTGTCTGCAATAGAAGAAACAGCTAATTGGGAGACCTTGACCATGAACCAGCTACTTGGAAATCTAACAGCCTATGAAATGAGGCTCCCACAGAAGAAGCCAAGTACGAGGGAAGCAGCTTTTAAACAAAAAAGAAGAAAGAAGAAGAGGGAGACATATGCTCTTGCTCGGATGAAGAAGAGGCAAAGTTTGTCAAGAAATTGGATAGAGGCTCAGGTAAATACAAAGGTAAACTCCCCTTCAAATGCTTTAATTGTGGAAGAGTGGGACACTATGCTGCTAAGTGTCCTCACAAGAAAGTAAGGAATCAGGCTCAAGAGTCAGAGAAAAATAAATCAAAGAACTGGCAGAAAGGAAAGAAGTTCAGCAGAAAATCCTTCTATGCTCAACAAGACAGCAATACATCTGAAGATTCAGATGAATCCTCAAGTGAAGAAGGAACCTCTGAATTCTTATTGATGGCCATAGAAGAACTTGACGGTCTCTTGCTAGATATGAAGAAGAAGAAGGTGAAGTCGACCTTGAGGGGGAGCTAAGAAGTCCTCTAGAAGAGATTGATAGACTCAAACTGAAATGTAGAAAACAAAAGGACATTCTCCTCAAGTATGTATGAGAAGAACAAAATTCAGAAGTCCTTAAGCAGCTAAAGATAGAGCTTGAAGAAGCCAAGAAGATAGAGGACATGTTACTTAATCAAATCAAAGAAAAAACTCAAGAACAAGAAAAGTTGGAAGAAGAAGTAGTATGTCTCAGGAAGAAATTAGAAAATGCTCAAAGGAAAGTGGTTACAAACTCTTCTCAAACAACAAGCTCTAGTAAGTTGAATGAAATTCTGGTTGCTCAAAGATACCCTATGATAAAGACTGGAATAGGCTATGAAGGAGAATCAAGTAAAGGAAAAGAAAAGGTTGACAGAGAAATTATTTTTGTAAAAGCAAAGAAGAATGATGAAGTAGCTCAAACAATTCCTACAAAAGAAGAAATCTGCAATAAGGAAGACAGAGATCAGAAGAAACCATTAGTGGCAAAGAATGTAATAAATACTAAGACCCCTGAATATGTAAAATTTGGAAACCATCAAAGGAGATTCTTCCCTCCAATAAAGAATGCCACCTGTTATGTCTGCCACAAGCTGGGACACATTGCTGCATATTGTCATGCAAGGAGGAGTAATTCAAACCAGCAAAAGATGCAAACATTAAAGAGACTGCCCCAAGCAAACAAATGGAAGAGACAACCTTACATCAGGTATGCAAATAGTTTCTATGGTTACTGTTTTTATTGTAAGGAATTTGGCCATAAAATCATTGAGTGTAGAAAGTATGGACAAAGAGTGATGTTTAACCCCTCAAGAAGGTTTATGAATCAAAGAAATTTTGGTCATACTCATAATTCTACAAAAACTATGATCAAATGTTGTGTATGCAATCAAGTTGGACATATACCCTCTAAATGTCCTCTAAGAAGATATAGTTCATCACCTCACAAAAGATACCAAACAAAAGGATGCCTCCAGTGGATAAAGAAGGTGAATAAATGTGACTTGGCTCTAACTGCTCAAGACCTGAAAAGCCAGTGGTATTTGGATAGTGGCTGCTCAAAACACATGACTGGAGACAAAAGCAAGTTTATAACTCTTGATGAAAAGAAATCTGGAAATGTTACTTTTGGCAATGATAAATTAGGTAAGATCAAGGGAAAAGGCTCAGTCAGCATAGAAAATGGCAGAGGAAAGGCCCAAGATGTACTATTTGTAGATGGGCTGAAAGCAAATTTACTGAGTGTCAGTCAGATGTGTGACAAAGGTTGCGAAGTTCTATTTAGAGCACAAGACTGTGAAGTCAGATCAAGCACCACCGGTAAGACTCTGCTCAAAGGTGTTCGAATAGAGAGCAATGTTTACATTGTGAAAGAGGAAGATGAAGCATGCCATCTTAGCAAACTTGAGGAGTCATGGTTATGACATAGGAGATTGGGACATCTCAGCTTCGATCATATCATCAGACTGAGTAAAAAGAAAGCAGTCAGAGACATGCCAGAAATAAAGAGGCCTTCTAATACCATATGCAAATCTTGTCAATTGGGTAAACAGACCCGCACATCCTTTAAGGCCAAAGAGGAGTTGTTAACAAGAAGACCACTCCAGCTTGTGCACATGGATCTGTGTGGACCTGCAAGAACTAAAACACCAAGTGGAGAATCCTACTTCATGCTGATAATAGATGATTTCTCCAGAATGACATGGGTTGCTTTTCTGAAGAATAAATCGGAAGCTCTGGACAAATTCAAAATAATTAAGGCATTAGCAGAAAATCAAACAGGATGCAAGCTGAAATGCATCAGATCAGACAGAGGAGGTGAATTCACAGATTATGACTTTGCTGACCTATGCAATGAACATGGCATAAAACAACAATTTACTATTGCAGGGACACCTCTATTAATGGAGTAGCAAGAGAGAATAAAAACAGACCGTTCAACAAATTGCCGCATTATGATGCAAGAGAACACATTCCTCAAACCTTCTCATGGGCGTTACAACACAAGCAGTTGATATCCTTAATAAAGCTCACTTGGCTACAGCGACAAGACTCCCATTTAACCTGGTATGAAAGCTACCTTTCAATCAAACATTTCAAAATCTTTGGCAGCAAGTGTTACATAAAGAATAATGATGAAAATATTGGAAAATTTGATGCAAGAGCGGATGAAGGAATATTTCTAGGATATGCATCCAAAAGCAAAGGGTATAGGTGCTACAACAAGACTCTTCGGAAAATAGTAGAAAGCATTGATGTGAGATTTGATGAAGAACTTCAAAACAATACAAAGAGATCTTACAGTTGACTGAGTCCATCGGATAACCATGAAGAATAAGACCGGAATATTGAGTAGAGCAAGCAAGACTGGAAAGATGAAGAAGTGGAGCTTGAAAGCCCCCTCGAGATGCTCGGAAGAATCACCCAGAAGATCAAATCATAGGGTAAAACGGGGGTCAGACAAGGAAAGTGACTATGAGAACAAAGGCAGAAGGGTATACATAGCCATGCTTTATCGTAGAGCCAAATAAGTTTGAAGAAGCCAGCAAGGACAAGTGTTGGGTAAAAGCAATGAATGAGGAATTGGACCAAATTGAAAAGAACAATGCAGGAATTAGTTCCTAGAGCAATTAGAGAAAAATATCATTGGTTCAAAATGGGTATTCAAAAAAAAAATGAATGAGCAAGGACAAGTAATCGGAAATAAGCCAGGTGATGCCGCAAAGGGATATTCACAAGTCGAAGGACTTTGATTATGATGCGGCTGTTCCCCTTTTTGTAGCGGAATGGAAGCTATCGGAATGTTCTGGCATTTGCATGCTATTACCATAATTTCCATTATATCAAATGGATGTAAATCTTCATTCCTGAATGGAGACTTGGAAAGAAGAAGTCTACATGGAACAACTAGAGAGCTTCTCATTGTGAGATGAAAGAAGACTGTGTGTGTGACCCAGAAAAGGCCCTATATGGTGAAACGAGGCTCCTTGTGTGGTACTCAAGGCCCAGATAAATATTTGCAAAAACGAGGTTTTAAGAGAGGTGGAGTGAACAATAATCTATATGTAAAAGCCCATGAAAATGAACTCACGGTGTTGTTGTATATGTTGATGACATAATGTTTGAAGCAACGGAGAAGAACTAGCAAGGGTTTGATGATAAAAACATAGTTTGAAATATGGAAGTGATAGGAGAAACTCGATTTCTACAGGAGCGCAAATTCAAGCGAAACACGGGTACATTCATCTCTCAGAAAAATACTTAAAAAATGCGAAAAAATTCAAAAAATGGAGGGCTGAAGCTTTGTGACAACCCCCATGATCACGGGATGCAAGCCTTAATGGCGATTGATAGTACACGGATATGAATCAAAAAACTCACAGTCCGTGATAGGGAAGCCTGCTTTGTGTTGTGACATCAAGATGAGACATCATGCTAGCGGTAGGACTGATGGCTAGATATCAAGCAGCGCCTAAAAAAAAATCACCTTCTTGCAGGTCAAAAAGAATATTGAGATATCTACAGAGAACAACACAATATGGACTTTGGTATCCTAAAGGCAAAAGCCTCACCTTGACATACACGGATACGGATTGAGCCGATTGTGTGGATAGCCAGAAAGAAGTACAAGTGGAGGTGCATCCCCCATCTAGGAAGAAAGTACGGCAGTGGCATGGTTAAGAAAACGAAACAAACATCTATCTCCCTTTCTATATTTGAAGCGAGAATATATAGCGACGGCAACATGTTGTACACAAGTCATGTGGATGGAAAACGGTTGCTTGAAGACATGAAGGTAAGCATTAATGAATACCTATATCTCCAATCAATGTGATAATACAAGTGCTATAAGTATATCCAAAAATCTTATTGCTTCACTCAAAAACTAAGCATATCCCAATCAAGTATCATTTTCTCGAGAACAAGTGGAGTATGTGCAGTGAACGAATGGGCGATATATTTACAAAACCTCTTGCCTGAGAATCATTCCAATATTTGAAGATAAACTAGGGAGTAGTATCTGCGGATAGTACTCTCTAATATGAAGAAAGAGTCTCACGGGAGAACGAAAATGAAAATGTCATTCTTAAGGGGAAATCGGCAAACAAGGAAGCATAAAAACGAGGTCCACGGAGATCAAAGAGCTATACAGATAATATTCATAAATTATCGACGTCGGCATAGAAAAAGATCGATGTGAGAAAAAATAACATTAAATTTCTTACCCTAAGGTAGTATATTGAGCGTTGAAACAATATCTTCTTCTATATATATTGTTACATACCTTAAAGTCGGTACATGTATATCTCCAAAATTTTCTTAATATCGATTTAAAAATGTGCGAAAGATTGTTTGTGAGTTTTTCAATCAGAAACATCTTGGACTATGCTTTGCGGAAATTCACTGCGATATAACGACCAAAATATCTAAAGAATAAAGGAATAAATGTGATTACCATCTAAGTAAGCGCACGGTTGATAAGTAAAGCGACCAAAACATTGAAGGATTTGTTTGAAAACACAAGCATAAAACATATATTTGCTCACTATATGGGACGGAGACAAAATGTATATTCGAGTTCGATAATCCTTAAAGTGTTCTCTTAACAAGTCATACAACGATCTGGAAGCGACGAGTACAAAGTCAAAAAATGGTGGTCTAAGCACAAATCAAAGAAAGAAATGCAACAATAGAGCCTATATGGAGAAATGAGAAACCATCCTTTGTCATTGATGTCAAAGGAGAAGAAACAGGAGACAAAGAAAAATTCTATGACGAACGATGTATTGCCATCAATGCAAAGGAGAGACTATTAGAAATATTTTCATTGATGGCAAAGCAAAAGAACAACGATGGGGAATATGTACAACGGAAGGCGGAGGCGGAAGGTCGAGAGCCGGCTAAGAAGCCGAGAAACGAACCAAAGGAGACGAGAGCGAGAAGAACACTTCCTAGCGGCCAATGATCAAATACATAGGTAGAGTGAAACGGTCGAAGCGGTGGAGGCGGAAACGGCGAATATGGAGCGATTACAACGGTCGGCGGTCGACGGAAGGCGACTAATGCGAAGCCGGTCGACGATCGACGACGAGCGAACAACACCAACGAGCACGTAATTTCGGGAATCTTAACCAAAGAAGCATGCACATATATATATATATATATATATATATATATATATATATATATATATATATATATACACAAACCATATTCCTAGAATCGCTACCTTAGCCAGAGGATACATGAATATAATTAAAAGAATACATAATCCAACGGAAAAAATATTCGTATAATCTCATTCAAGAGATAGTTACCGCGATGTTTCGGAGTACATATGTAACGCATTACGCATGTATGCGATTCTTGTATATACTGCATAAGTTTCATGTTATTGAACGAATTTAAAAAAGAATCGAAGAGCAAAATGCATATGTGTATTAATTTACGTGGGCGCTTTATGATAAACAAATAACCAAAAGAAATGCGCGTGGTAGGACCCCTTACCCAATCGCATCGGGAAGTTGTTGGAATAACGAACGTATAAACCAAAACTTGCAGTTGCGATTGAAGCCGGTTCTGATGGGCTTATAAACCATGAGTAACAAGTATTTGAAGTCGACGATCGCATCGAACAACCCAATTGCATCGAGAGAAAATCGACGTGGGATCACTTGCAACTTCAAAGTTGTGATTGTGATTAATCACAATCGAGTTAATCAGTGTCGGGAACATGCAACAAAGATTTGCGATTGCGATTGAAGCTTAGGTACCCGATGGGCTTATAAACTATGACTAACAAGTATGTGAAATTTCAATCGCATCGGCAAAAGAACGATGAACGATGATCAATCGCAACGGAGCAAGGCAGCTGTGATTATGATCAATCGCAATCGGGAAATGTTGGAGAATATATCATCGAAGCATGGCAAGTGGGCTAGAAAGGAGCATTTGTTAAAAATAATATGATTCTTCATTTAGAAGTGGCCGGTTGCAGATTAAAACTTTATATAAGTTAGCAGAATTGAAACTACGAGATATATATGTATATATATATATAAGGCAACGTATAAAAGTTGTGGCGATTATATTGAAATATACACGTGGTTTGTGGACCCATGGGCCTCGGCTCAAGGTGGAGGAAGCGATTATTTATTTAAAACAATTGTGATGCATGTATGTTCCGCTTCGAAACACATCAACGAGACACTTTAACAACGTGAAAAGAACTAGAATTTTCTAGATTTACTTATTTATTATTATATTTATATAAGCATATTTGATATAAAATGCACGGTACACGTATGCAACAATTACACCACGGTAGAGAGAAAGAGAAAATAGAGGAGCTGAGAAAAAAGACAAAACTCGGTTTACAAAAAGGAACGGACACGATCGAAAATACACTCACAACGTTGAGGCAAAGGGTGAATGAGTGAGATGGAGTTTTCATTATATGTGAATGTAAACATTGTAATTAGATTTTTATTGTTTGATGCATTGGAAAATCTCCGGAAGAAAATATCTGTATAATAATTAAATAAGTACCTATAGTTATATTTATTGAATGAAAAAAAGGAATGAGAGAGAACGGGGGGAAAGCCAAAAAGTCGTATACTACATTTCACTCCAAATTAGTTGTGAAATACAAACGATCTTGTGAGGAAATCTATAAATAATATCATCTTGATAAGCAAAGAGAGAGTCGAGAGAGTAAATCTAGAAGGTAGAATATAGAAGTGTGTGAGCGAGAGAAGATTAAGAGAAGAAGGCAGAAAGAGAAGCTACGAACGAGTACAGTATACGAGGTAAATTAGCAAACAGTCGGCTTGATAAATAGAGGAAGTTGGAGCTTCCTATCAAGTTGTAACGATATCATCGATTGTAGTTGGTAGGAGTTGGAGCCTCCTATAGGTTGGTGCTGCAGAAATTGAAAAGTTGGTGCTTCCTTGCAAGTTGTAGCTTGCGAATTGAGGGAGTAGAGCCTCCATGAGTTGGTGCTGCTTGGAGAAAAATGATGGTGAGAGGGGTTAAGGCTTTCCTTTGCATCACAACAATAAGATGTGGTTTTCTCCCTTTATGGATTTCCACTTATGTCTGGTGTGCGGCCATGATGTTTGTGTGTTGATCGATTTATGTCTTCACTTAAATACACTACTCTCATATTAATTTTGTTGTTATATTATATTAATATACTGATCACATTCTAAGATTATCATATATTAAGTTGGATATGAAATGAAGGTGTAAATAAGGTTTCATAAAAGATTCACCCCCCTCTCGGTTTAACTAAGGGACAACACTGTTAACTCCATCATCACCCTACGAAATACTCCTTTGATATCATGAGATGGGCGGGCGGGGAATTGTTTTCCTCACCGTCTTCTAAGTTAAAAAAAATAAATAAAATTCTAAATGCATAATTTACGTTTGTTATTGTGTTGTATAGCAATGATCTCTTAAAGATTCCATTGGGATTTTAGAGTGAAGTTTGAAGAAATAAGAAAAGCTGCAATGTAGATCATTGTCACATGTTTTTTAATTAGTAGGAGGAAGTAGAAGATTTGGTCTGGTAAAACGAACAATTTTACTATATAAATTTTAAAGTGAAATTTTCTTTCTACATCAATTTTTTTGGAAGTCGGTCGTATCAAGGCACTTAAAAAAAGGCATGTTTGGGGCTTGTGAAAGAGGTGCGGCTCGGTGAAACATTCAAGGTATGGATCCGGTATTTCCACGGTACCACCTTCCATCGTAGAAAATTTCTTCGGGATTGATTGAGGTTTACAAAGCACGTGTTTGCGAGAAATATTTGTGTTTGCAAAGTGGACGGGGAGGGAATGGCCCTTGTGCATTCAATGTAAATCTATAGAGGGCTTGGATGTGTTCCTAAGAAAATACGTGAGAAGAGGGTTGGATCATCTCAGCCACGAGGTAGATTCAAGGTAAGTGCTCATTGAATGAATCAATACTCATTGAGTGGGGGTATTTTTAAATTTGGATGATTAAATTTCACGGCCATATATAAAGAGATGATATTTTGTAAATATTATGAAAGAAGTGAAAATGTTGCAAATGTGAAGGTATAAATGAATGGAAAATAATGAAAAAATGTTCTAATCCTAGGTGATATAAAGAGAAACATGCATTTTTATGTGAGAGGATTTATTATGCATAGTGTGAGTTTTCGCAGTTTTGGTTAAATCATTTTGGACCAAAGCTTGTAGTTCTAAAAGGAGAATTCTTTTGATTTTTGTTTGGGTGTAAACATAATTTCTTAATGTTGTAAAATTATGTGGCGGCATCTAAGGAGAGTGATATTCGGGATGTGGACCTGATATACGAGTTGTACATCATTCATTGAAGAGGTTAAAATATGAATAGATTGTTCTATGTACACGGGTGAAGATATGTGAATTGATGTTGTATGGTGCATAAAATTGCAAATAAAATGTTTTCATTAAGATGATGAGCTTGTAATTGTGAAGGGCATGCGGTATTTACGGTGGCAAAGACGACACGAAAGAATGTAAACCGGAGAGTGGAAATTGCAAAAAGTTTATTGATAACCTTAATAGGAGAATAAGGTATGATACATCATTTCGAGAAGGTATTTTTGAATGTTGAAAAGTGAATGGTTTAATTTATTTCACCATAAAATAAATCTTGGAAAACATGGATTGCATTTCGACTAAAGACTTCGGTATCATGTGAAATGATAATGGAAAGCGGTGATTTACTACATAAGTATGAAAGAGTGAATATTTTTTACATCCTAAAATGTATTAGGGTGTATGTTTTTTCGAGGATTGTATAACTTGAATTAAGTAAAAATATCCATTATTATGATTATTGGGATAAGCTAGCCAGAGTCAAAACGAGGATATTATAGTCAAATGAAAGTTTGGATAGTTTGAGTTAAGATTGAGTATTTTCATCCAAGATGAAGAATTGGTGTAAGTACGAAGTCGAAGATTCATAAGCTAATTCAAAGGTCTGAATGTAATTGGGTGCATGATCGGCGAATAGGCTTTTAAAAAATTAGTCATTTATGCCCATAAAAGTACTATAGTGTTTTTTGCGGCAAGTGAAGCAAAGAGAGAGTTACCGAGAGATGATTCAAGACGAGGAGAAGCGAGAAGGGTCAAGCACCGGAAAAGGTTGCATTGTTGAATGGGATGTGAGGAATTTGTTGAAAAGCAGGAATGAAATCCACATGTGAATAGGTGAAGTTCACAAAGGAGGAGAAGATGACTATTGATAAGTGTTCGAAGATACGAAGAAGACCCGCAATGAGAAGGAAGAAAAAAATAAAATGCCAAGGTAAGTGGCACATGTGAGCAGGTTGACAGGATGAAGATTATGAGTGGGAAAAGGCTAAGATAAGAGTTCACCTTGAATTTTTAATGGAATTATTGCGAGAGAAATGTGAAAGAGCGGACACATGGTTGGACCATGAGAAAAGAAGGTAAAGTGGCGGAGACTACACCTGAAGAGGAACAATAGCTAAACATACGATTGGCGAGAAGAGCTGAGAAGCTCGAGAAAATATTGAGGTGTGAAGAACTTCCGGAAGAAGACTAGAATTAAAAATGGATGTTTCCATTTTGTGGCCCGAAACAAGGTAGAAATTAAGGTGAAAGAGATCACTTGAGAAAGATCTCATGAACTATTGGAATAGTTTGGAAGAATGCGAATATGTGTTGGTGAGAGAAGCGATTGAGCTATGAAGCCCTTGAATTTTTTAAAATCTCACCAGTTTGTATGTGTTTTGGCCAAGGATGTGTAACGATGGTAGACGGTCTAGTATATTTTTGAGAGGAGAATGAAACTCTTGAGGTGGAGTAAATGGAGAATGCCTTTCGGAGGAGGAAGGTATTGATTTGTTACATCGAGGAAGAAATCATAAATGAATTCTTGTTTAGGGTAAAACAACAAGTTGAAGTACATTATGGAGGAAAACATCTTGGAAATACTGGAGAAATATTTCAAGGAGGTAAAAAAATGTATTTGTTTAGTAATTTCTTGACGGGGAATTTTACAATGTGATGATGTTAAAACCGAGGGGCAACTCGGGAAGATTACGGAAAGAGTTAGGGTGAGAATGAAGTTTGTAATGAAGTGTTGGAAAAGTTTTCATATGGAAATTGAGTTCTTGGAATGATGTGACAGGAACACAGGAGAAATGAAGATTACGAACTAATCTAGGAAAATTACGGTTATAATGTGTGATAGGGATGAAATGTTTTTAACATTTATAGAGTCGAATGAATGTTTTTAACTTTTGAGATAATAATGTAAGCACAGCAGGTCGCAGAAGAAGCAGAACGTGCGGTTATGATGTCGAACTTGAAAGTGGCTTGAGGAAATTATTTGGCATTGGTATGGAAGGGTCAGGAAACGACAAAGAAAGTTATGTCAGTAGAGACATCAAGGAGATAAATATTAATCAGGTGGGATAAATATGGAAGCAACCAATAGTTCAAAGCAGAATCTATTGAAGTCCAGTCGATGATGGGAGATTGGTGCTTGAAGCATCAAAAGAAATTTGGAAGATCTATATTTTTAAAACTAACAGTTTTTTGGTGAATGTAGGTACAACACTAGAGAAGATTTGTTGCTTTAAAAGAAATCAAAGACTATAGTTGTGTCAAAGAATGAGTTCTTGATTATTCTTCATTGCGAGAAAATAAAGTGTTCGACTCATTTGGAAATAGAAAGAATTAGAGCAAAGAGGAATTACTCAAGAAATTAACGAGAAGAAATTGTTGGAGAAGTCGATGGAATGCGATTGACGAGTGGTGAAGAGTTACCATCGATTTGATACCTTGAAGGACCAATGGTAGAATAGAGTTTGGAATCTAGAGGGAGCAAGTCATTAGGACTTGTGGTTGTTTCATTATTACAAAAAAAGAAATGGACCTCATAGACATGAGTCTATGGAAACTTCTCTACATGGGGAGTACGTGCGGGGCATCAAAGCTAAATTTTTATTATTCCTTTATTTAATTTAGGGGTGAGATTTTTTAATTATTTATTTAATTATTTTTTCTCATTTTTAATTAATTAAGAGAGAAAAATATAAATGATTATTGTAAATATTCTTAAAATAACTAAGAATATGGTGGAGTTGAATTAAGTTGATAATCTAGGGATGAGTAATTCCATAAACGGGACTTAGTTGAGTCCAAAAGATAAATCTAATTTAGATTTTTAAGTTGAGATTTGTGGAGAAGGTATGGAATGGAATAAATTATATTTATGTATAAATATGTAGCTTGTGAAAATTGATAAAAGACAAGCGAGGAAGTGAGGAGATGAGAATAAAGATGGTTTGAGAGCTTTGTAAGAGGGCCGAGAACGAGAGGCCATCACGATGAAATATTCGGCCAATGATTGAGTACGATTTTTTTGTGTATCAATCGGTATTTTGTTTGTATGGCTCTCTTTCCGTTATGTATATTGAAGCTGGATCAAACGTTTGTTTTGTTTAATGAAGATTTTTTTTTAGAATATTAATCTTTGAAGGAAGCACAAGTTTTTATATGCTAGGGTCTGGCTGTAACCCAATATCCTGGCATCGGATCATCATTCACTATATAATCAAATCTGGAATACATCTTGAGGAATGATGCTCCCATGTTGAGTTAGTAAAAATTGGACTAGGTAGCCCCACAAAATAGTGATAATCAATCTCGGGCTATCTAAATTTATCATGAAAATACTCTTAACATCATTATCCATCTAAGCCTTCCCAAAAAAAATAAATTGATATAATTAATTCAAAGGAATAATAGTGTTTTTTCTTGGGGATTACACTAATATTAAGGAGTATTTCTCCTAATATCTACACACATCATATTTATCTAAAGGAGGGTACTAGAAGCTAGAATCGTGAAAACGTCAAAGGAGGGGATGAATCCCACTCACAAAAGACATCCATGAAAGGGAGAGTTGAAAAAAAAATTAAATGTTAATTTCATTTATTTTATTTACGATAGTAAGCAAGTTTTCTCATTTTGCTATTGTTTCTAAAAAATGTGTGGGAATTGTTGAAAATGTGTTGATTATCTACATGAGTTAAATAATTCCACTTTGAAATATTACTTATAACCTTTCATCGACCAAGTATTTGGATACACGGGCGGGAAGAAATTTTTTCTATTTTCTTGATGGGTTCAATGGCTATAACCAAATTCAAGTAGCTCAAAACACCTAGAAAATACTACCTTTACTTTGGGACTATGGGAGATATATGCATATTGGGTACTCCCATTTGGATTTATAATTCCCCATCTACCTTCCATGTTTTTTGGGATATTTTCTAACATGTGATTATGTCGAAATTTATATGGATGACTTTCTTGTCTATGGAGACACATTTGAAAAAGCCTTAATCAATTTATAAAAAGTATTGATTTGCTGTCAAAAACAAACCTAGCTCTCGATAATGTAAAGTTTCATATGCTCCTTAATCAAGGGAACATCTTATGACATCATGCTTCATGTGAAGGAATTGAGTGGACCATGCCAAGATCAAAGTCATTTGAAGCTAGTCACTAGTAATCCCACAAAGGATGTCATATGTTTTTGGTTATCCATTATACTATCATAGATTCATAGATAGCTTACTAAGATAGCATATTTCATCTTTCATCTTTTAATAAAGTACACTGAATTTTCCTTGAATGAAAATTTTCAACAAGCTTTGATACACTTAAACAAAATTTGTGCACCACTCTATTCTTCGAGGTCCTAATTGTTATCGTCCTTTTCACATCCACACTAATTATTTTGACACATCCATTGGAGCTATATTGAGAAAAAAATAAGATCGAAATTGTATGCCATTTACTATATCGGTAAAAACTTAACTTTAACTTAAGAACTATACAATTCTTGAAAATAATTCCTTGATATAATCCATGCCTTCAAAAATTCATCATTATATTATTAGATACCTTGTGTGTGTGCACACTAATGATTCAACCATCTAATATCTCATGAAAAAACCTATCACTCATGAGGAGTGAATAGATGGTTACTTCTTTTGCGAAATTTGACATAGTTATTATTGATCAACTTGGAAAATCAAATGTTGTCAATGACTTTTTATCAAAACTATAATGAAGAAAAGTATGATTCTCTGAAGAATAGTTTTCCTATTGAACACTTGTTTCGTCTATCTGCCTAAATTACCCTAATTTGTAGATATTGCTAACTACTTTGTCACAAAGGAAACTTCCTGACATTTTCACTAGAGAGCGAAAAAAAGTCATGAGGATAGTGCTAAATACTCTTGGATATAGGGGTACTTGTTTCAAATGGGGCTTGATCATATGATTAGGATATTTGTTCGGGAGGACAAAACTTATGACATTTTGAAAGCTTGTGCGGTAACACTATGAGGGGAACTTTTGTAGATAAAATGATTGCAAAAAGGATTTTAGCAAGGGTATTATTTTCCTACCATTTTCAAAGACGCTAGAAATGTTCATAAGTTGTGACAAGTTTCCAAAGGATGGGTAAAGTATCACAATATGATGAGACACCACACGACATGAAAAATGTTAAGAGCCTTTTGAGAATTGGACCCTTGAATTTGTTAGGGTCAATTAACCCACCATTGAAATAGAATTCATACATCCTCTTATATACTAATTACATGACTAAGTGGGTGAAGGAAAAGGCTTTACCAAGACAAACAAGTAGGTGGTGGTTTCCTCTTTTATGTTCGATATTTTCATTCAATTCGGTGTACTATAAGAAATTGTTTCATAGAAAGGAACTCAATTCACCTAAAATATTATTCAAAACCTCACCGAAAAATTTAGGATCAAGCATTGGATGTTTCCTTACTCTTCACGAGGACTATGCATAGGTCGAGTTACTAACAAGTCTTCCCACGAAAAACATCGACAAAAATAGTACAACATCATAAGGATTGGGTGGGTAAGCTTCCGAAGCCTTGCGAGGAGCTTATAGGATAATTTGAAAGATACTACGTGTTTCATTTCCTATGAGCTTGTGTGTGGAAACATGTTATTGCCCCCATTGAATTTCAGATAAAAACCTTAAGAACTCCTTTGCAAGTGGGAATGGATTTATGGAGAAAAAACACACTAAATATATCAAATTCATGTACTTCATGAGGTTTGATTAGATTCCATTCATCGAGATAACTATTGTACAAAAAATATTCTAAGTAGCATGATAAGTTCATAAAGAAGAAGAAATTTTAAAGAAGGGAATTGGGCCCTTTGTTTGACTCTAGATACAACGATTTTAAAGGTAAATTTTACACCACGATGGTTGGAGCTTTACAAGAATAAAATTGTATTCGATAACGGGTCACAAGAATTCATACTATTGATGAGGCATGAAAATAGTTAATGCAAAATGGGCATTGATTGATATTGTATCAAAACCCAAAATAGAGAGGAATAATTTATTCAAGGGTTGAAGCAGAGTGTAACATAAAGGTCATAGATAAAGTTAATTTGTTCTCTCTCTACAACTCTTTACTCTTAGATTATATTAAAAAACAATAGAGAGAGAGAGAGAGAGAGAGAGAGAGAGAGAGAGAGAGAGTATATATGGCGGGCGAAAACATGACATTTTCTTTCATGGAAGACACGTATTAAGCTGCACGACTGAAGTAGGAGTTAAGGGAGTTGCTACAACCGACATGGCATGATGTTGCTTATTTTTGTTGTACAAAATTCAGTACATGAAAATGATGCTATATCAAGGTTTACCATTACCATATTTGTATTCTCATGCCTTTGGACAAAATAAAACCCATGAACATCATTATTTTTTTACTAAGATGCCTGACTAAAATGGTTGTGGTTGTCTAAAAGAAAGAAAACCACGGAATTAGAACTATTTCATCAAGAGGCTTATACATATTGTTAATTACGGGTTTACCAAGATTAGATTTTTGTGAGGCCATTATCGTAGGGGAAAGCTTAGGCTAGTGGGTGTCATACCTCTCACCAAGAAATTAGTAGCCAGGGGCAAGAAATAATATGTTCCATAGAGAAAAACACTAACGGATGATACCCTACTCAATAATTTTAGTAGGAAAAGGGTAATAAAGTTAAAGAAAGTCATGTTGATATTACGAGTAATGGTGAATCAAAATTTGGTGCCAAATTTGAGTCGATAGATATTGGATATGGGCCGACACACTTGTATTTGAACGTTTACCACTTTAGAGTGAAAGTGACTTGCGACTACAAGGCGAGATCATGTAGTTTCAAAGGCGACCCACTGAGCAAGGTGAATAAGTCAAGATCAAGAGGTAAAGCCCTCATGCCTAAGCCTTTTATATTTGCAAACCCACTTATCAAAGAGCAAAAAAGAAAAAAAAAGAGACTTATGCTACAAAATTAGAAATTAAAATCCTTACTACAAAAATTTGGTAAAAATTCAAAATATTGACAGCACTTTGTTAAATGTTGTTGACGAGGTTAAAAGTTTGAGTAACGCCCTGAAATACTCAAGGTGTTCATGATAGAGCCCAACACCTCATTAATATTATTCTCAATGATATCAATACCAACACTTATGCATTTACGTAATTAAAACCCAATCTTCTATAGTGAAGAAATAAGGATGATTTGTTTGAGATTGGTATAATTTATAAATACCTAATCAAGTGATTAAAAATATACAGAAGGAAAAGGTGGTTCACCATGTACACAGCTCCGGAAGTCAAGTGGAAGGTGAAAAAAATTTAAAATAAGAGGAAGCTGAAGGTAATGATGGTCGACTTAGCAACTTCGAGCTTACTACCTAACTTCCTTAAAGAATATGCCCTCATTTATTTGCATGAGTGTTGGGTAATTTTTTCAGTTATAACAAATCGTGTTAACCTCTTGAGATCTCACAACCTCAAGAATTCAAGACATGTATTTCAATGTTGAGAATTCATACAAAACCTTCTTTGTGAATTATATCTTTCTAATTTTATCCTTCCAAACAACTCAAGGTGGAACCCTAATTCCTTTGTGGGAGATATTCATCTCGAGTCTTAATTTATTATATAAAAAAAAACTATTGCAATGAAGCAAGACTCAAAGCTTTTGTTCGCTTAATGGATGTGAGAATTAATTTTAGTAATAAAGGATTAATATCCTCTCACAAGGTATGTTTGTGATGACCTTAATAGATTGAGGATTGACCCATGGGATATGGCTGACTATAATACATAACAAGAGTGGTTCAACGTGCAAGTATCGAGAGATGGATAAATGCATAATTATTAGTTAATTATACAAAACATGAATTTTACTAGATGTCCTTTTAGAGATTTTTGTTTAGTATACATGTGTTTTGTTTGTCACTTAATAGAGTGAATTTATATGTCATTTCAATATTGAAATACATAGCTAGGTGGATAGGTTTAAAGATCCATTTCCCTGAATTCTCTTTGGTGTCCTACTAGGCACTCCCAAGCACTGTCGATTGGGATGAGATGGAAGAGAAAACACATTGAAATAATTGGAACACTCCCTTGGTTATTACTATTTGGGGAATTTGGTCATTTGTCTTATTTCTTTATTGTAATGCAAGAATCCATAAGGGGAGAATGATTATACTGACGACATGCATCATAATTGGTGGGGGGTGTATTAAGTTGTGAAATGTCTTTTCTACAAAATAATCTCTCTTATTGTTAATTCCTCTCCTTTTTCTTATCAAATACTAATCGTCCCATTAGAACACATGCTTCTAATTATAATGCATGTTTCATTGTTTTTCTATCTTATGTTATAGAATAGAACAAGGAGTGGTTAAGAGGTAGCTTAATGTTATATATATGTATGAATAAATTGAAAGATTTGATCCCATATTGTTCAAAAACCACGGATGAATCATCAAACAAACACCTATTATTCAAGGATCGATGACATGTAAAACTAATGAAACTGAAGATAGGAACAGCAAGAGGACCTTTCCTAAATTTAGCATCAGGTTATGAATTCATGTGAGGATGTTAGTATATTTTCCAAGTTGTTATTCATACTTGAATCGGGAAATTTCATTTGGTTCTCCTATCTATTTCCAATATGAAAGGGATGATTTGTGTCGTATAATTTAATGGTTTAACCATAGATAAACCTCGCTTGGTAACATTTGTTGCATCGTTGAGGAGTTCTCATTCGATTTCATATGTAACTAGGTCAAGTATGTTTGGTCTTCTCTTAGAAGTAGAGGCAAGATACTTGAGGTACGTGCTTTGTTGAGTTTAATTAGTTCTAGGATGGATATTCCTCTAACATCTATATGTGTGTGTGTATAAACTGTGATGGATGGATATGGTTGTCGAGAACCTATTATAATTTTTGTTGATAATATACTATTGTGGATGCATAGGCCAATCCCTGGGTTGGGCCCACTTGATGTAAGGCCATGCAAACATATTTGTTTCCGAATGTTTTTTTTTACTTAAGCGTATATGTTTCTTTTATTTCATTATTTTGATTTATTTATTGTACGATTAGTCGAAAGTGATTTGTGTGGTTTGTTTATAATAATTGATGTTAAATCTATTTATTTACCTTTCTAAGCCAATTCCTTTGCATCGGTGTGATTGTAGAGGTTGTCACTCCATTCTTTGCGGAATCAACAATTCCACTACTACGAAAAATAAAAGACAACTATAGGTTTGTATAAGTGTTGCAAAAATTAGACACGATAAGAAATCTTGTTTGTAAGCGAGGTATTTCTTTTAAGATTTTAAGTCCCAGCTTTTGGGTGAACTTATGGATACACCAACTAAGTAGTTTTAATAAATACATATCTCTATTTTTGCAACTTATAAGTTTCATTTATGAGCATAATACTTGGTATAAACTTTAGTACTTGTGCATGCAACACAGTCCTCACATATTAACAAAACTTGGTTGATAATTAAATGAACGTGAATCATATTTATATAACCCTACATACATTCACATCGTTAAATACTTGTAAGGATTCCGAGTGAAAATTATGCTACTAAGTTTATTAGGTAAAAACAAAATACTGTTTATAGTTTCTCTGTTGTTTGATAATTGTCCATCATGTAGACAATAAATTGCATACTTGTGAAAATATGCTCATACAATTTCATAATAATTATTAATTCTTGTAACACTAAGATCATGTGTATTAAAAAATCAATACAAAAATTTCTTAGTGTACTTATATAATAAAAATGAAAAAAGAAGATATAATACATAATAGTTAATTGATAGGTAAAAATAAATATCATACGTCATGCTAAACCTATATTTAAAAACAAAAATCCTCATAAATGATATTCTTATAGTTAATGGAAAATATAGCATTTCAATGCATCAATGTTCAAATGGATTCTTCTTGAAAGTGCTACTTTATGATAATTATTAGCTCTATTTATGTAATTACCATCGATTCATCTTGTGATAATTTATCTACTACTATAACTATGTATGATTCTCATGTGTTTGGAAATGGATTGGATTTAGAAAGAAATTTATTTTCAAGAGCGTTTGAATTTTTTGTTTGTTTACATTTTACTTATTTGGTATGACATCAAGTTCGATGTCCTTGTGGGAGGGTCAAGTTATGGAGAGTGTATTTTTTTTTAAAAGTGATTTTATAATGTGAGCCAAACTCTAATTTTTTATGTGGTTTTTAAGTCATTATCTTATGAAGAAAAGCATTACTTTTGTATTTGGAAATTATTTGAGTACGTGTGAAAGGTTTGGTTGGAATATTCATGGCCAATGTGAAGGGGAGTAAGGGCACACTAGAAACTAGTACATTCTAAGTTTTTCTAACATTATTGTAATTTTATTTATAGATTTAGAGTACCAAATATTACGGTCACTACAAGATAGAGTACACATATCATTTCGGGATGAATAATCACTAGTTTGGAAGAGTGAATTTTTAAAGTCATGTAACCCTTACCCTTGCAAATTGAGAAAAGATTTTTATATAAATCCATGTATTTTGATGGTAATAAATCTTTTTCTATGGAGGGTGAATGGGGATCTATCACACACCAAATAGAACCAAAGCACAAATAATTGTGCCTAAGGTTAGTGAAATGGATTGATGTAAGTGAAGAAATTAACACTCATCTCTTAATGTATAAAATAAACAGCGCAGGAAGCAGGATAAATGAAAAGGAAAGACTAACAAATATTCGTTTTATCGGAAAAGGCATCCATATTCCATGGTGACGTCAAAACCATAGCATGATAAAAAATTTGTGATAAATTTTCTCGAGTTATGAAGCATTGACGGGATAATATAGAACACAACACATACGTTTGCAGGTGAAGAAGAAGAAGGGACAACACAATTATTACTACAATATGGTGTGGAGGAAGGTACCAAGGAAATAAGCACACGGAGATATGGGCATACGGAGGGCATTTCTAAGAAAATCTAGATATGCAATCTCTCCTGAGAAAAAGTTTTTCAACAACATCCAAATAATAAGGACTTAATGAAAAGAAAAAATAAAATAAATGAGAAATAAATTATCCATAATGAATTATGTCCAATTGTATGCACTTAATCAAGGAATCAAAGAAGAAACTTGGAAATAAGAACCTGTATGTGGAGAATTGTTTGTTTATTTTAATTGTGTCAAACTTGAGTAATCATGAGTCGATGAACCATGGAGATAGCATAATCCATGGAGAATATGCTACACATTGATAGAGTTTCTATTGATTAGTGAAAAAATAATGATGGACAACCAAAGCTAAAAATTTTTGTAAGTATTGTGGTTTTGAGTCATACATTATATTTATAAGTAAATATATGGTGTTTGTTCGACTTGATGTATTGGTACATAAAGTATATTTGATTATCTTTATGGTATCTCCATTGGTGAAATATGAGAATGGCATGTCATCAAGTCGAACACATATGACAGAATTGCAGAAATTATATAGCTAATGCGTTTATTATCCAGATTCTTCTAATCACTATTTGACTTCATGCACAATACATAATCTCTTCTACTATTGATCATTACTTGCAGAAATAAATCAATTGCATGCACACACATTAAAACCATAAAAATTCACACATATGAACACGGTAATTTATGGGAAAGCTTAAGGCACAAAAACCCCCAACTACATGTATATTATATGTCATAGAATCATGTAACAATCATCATACAAAGCTCCTCACAAGCTCTCATTACAATCTCTGGTGGATACACACTAATCGGTCGATCTGTAAATCCCATACTTAGATCTCACCACTGCTAACTGCCTCTACACAAATCCTTTGCTTGAATAATGGCTCTGAATGAAATAAATTTGTCCAGCCTTTCTCATGCAATCCTAATTTGCATCTCCAACCACTTTTCACAATTCATGCAACACTATAATCTGGCCCGATGGTCATTGCTCTTTCACCTACCTCTCCTTTGGTCTCCTTGGCTTAGTCCATACTTGTGATTAATGGATTTATTCTTAGGTTGATTAATGAGTTAATAATTAGTGAATTAATTAATAATTAATTCACACCACTCTCACTAGTGTATCAATTAGTTAGACTAGATACAACTAGCTCAACTATGTTTAACTAAGTTAGTGAACACAACTCACCAACTACCTCAATAACTCCACCAAATTCTGTCATGAGTTCTAAGCGAAGTCTCTCCTGCATGTAGTAGCTCACTTAACCCTCGGGAATAGCGTAATTCCTTACCTTCGGCCTCATGTGCCACATACATGCACTTAAACTGAAGTGCTCCAAGATAATAAGATAATGTTTAGTCTCCAAATATTATTAAGACCTAATAATATTCGACATATCTATTTTTTAGTGAAATCTAAAAATAGATTCCACAACTACGTACAAAAATATAGAGTCATATATTTTTCCAACTTGACCAACCATCCATAAATAGCATCACCCAACTCATGGAATATGATCGACATGTCTAAAAATAGACATAGTCTAAAAATGAACTTCTTAAAAAATAGCACACGCCGGAGCCCTCTTAGTGAGGGCGACTCTTTTCACTAAGCCCATCGTCTCCCATTGCAATCTCAACACTCCCCTCTCAAAAGATGGGGATTATCTGCCCCCCAATCACGCACTGTGGTATTCGAATTTTCTCACCGGTGAGCGCCTTCGTCGAGATATCGGTATCTACGATCCTCGTGGGAATGTAATAAAGTACCATGATCTTCCGATGCACAAAATATACGATATGATGATACCGGATGTCAATGTGTTTAGATCTATCATGAAATAGTGGATTAGCAAGGGTTTGATGCAACTACGATTATCACAATATGTCAGCGGTAGGATCAAAGTGTGGTAAGTTCTTCAGAGCCAGGATCTTCCTCATCCATATGGCCTCGCATGCGACCAAACGCGCTGCCATGTAATTGGCCTCAGCTGGGCCCCGAGTGCCACGGATCATTGTTTCTTGCCATACTAAGAAATTGTTGTGAACCCAATACTAAAAATCTCTAGATGTGCTCTTCTTCATTCGTTGGGCTCTGCCCAATCTACATCGGTGAAGCCTCACGGCTTCACCTCATCAGGCTTTCTACTGATTACTACTCGATGTGCCTCTGCCCCGATATGTCAATACGTACCCGCCTTCAAAAAAGATCTTGGTAGGATTAACCATAGTTTGTGAAAGGCGGTTAACAACATAGCATATGTCGAGTCTGTATTGACTAGATACATAGCGACCCCACCACTGTCAATAAACGGTCGCATCCACTACCTACTGTAGATGTAGCATCCTCTCTTTCCTCCATCCACCGGAAGAGGTATTGATAGGCTTGCAGCCATGCATGTTTTTAGCTTATCCGGTATTTCACGGAGCATACTTTCCTTGAGACACAAACAATCCATCAACTGTATTTCTTAAAATTTCCAATCCTAGGAAATAATGAAGGAGGCCCAAGTCCTTCATCTCAAACTCCTTTGCAATATCAGCCTTGCATGAGAGTATCCATGGAGTTCATCTTTTGTCTTAATCAAATCATCTACATAAAGTACAATGATCAGCAACTTGCCTCCACCACAATGCGGTATAGGCTTAGATGTATCACTCTTGGAGAATCCAAGTCGGTGAAATAATTGTCTATCGGTGTGTACCAAGCCGCAGTGCTTGTTTCAACCATACATTACTCTTTTGAGCACACCGCACACATGCGACTCGCTGTTGAAGATCTAGAAACCTTTGGGCTGCTCTATGTACGGCTCCTCTTCAATAAAAATACGGTGAACGCGGTCTTCACATCCATCACGATGAATGTGCCACCCCATCTGTATTTGAGAGAGTAATAATCGTCTGTATGGAATAATACCTTGTAGTTGCAAGGTTTCCTCATAGTCAATCCCCTCAATCTATGACAAGCCTGGAACAACAAATCTTGCCTTGTGCTTCTCGACGCTCCCGTCGAGTTTTGCTTGCTTCACTTTGTAGATCCCATCTCGAACCTACCATGATTTCCCTTCCGGCCTTGGGACAATCTCCCATGCATTGTTTCGACAATCGAATCATACTCTTCCACCATGGAATCTACCCATGCGGGGTCCTCCACATCTTCCTCGAAGAGGATAGTTCTGTCACGATACACTTTCTCATCGAGCCATGCATCTCTAGTATGTCGGTCGAGGTGACTATACATATCGTATTTGTGATGTGGTGATCCTACAATCTTCTACACATCGAGATTTAGTTGCTCGACACGCAGTGCGCTTCTTCCTCTAATGGTTGGCACTACATGAGTGGTTTCCTCCCTCACGCAGACACTCCTCGCAACCAGTTGATCCACATCCGCAGAGGCTCATACTCGAGAAACTAATAGCTCCTCATCTGCATTCAAGTGCTTAAGCTCCCTCTCAAGTCAACACTTCATGGCTACTCCTCATGAAAAGTTGATATCCGATCACCCCTAGCAGTCTTTCGATTTTCTAGAAAATACACACCATATTTGTGGGGTGTATCGATGTACCACAAATATCCCAACCTCTGCCCGGTCAGCTCCGGCTTCTTCTGGCATCCTTCGTCACATGAATGTAAACGGGTGAGCCAAAAATCTTCAACGATAAGTATCGGGCTTCTTTTGACGCCTCCTCGGGTGTACTCATGTCAAGTATCCAATGAGGACAACGGTTTTGCACATAAACGCGATGTTCATGCCTTAACCCACGAGTGTATGGGAAGACCTTGATCATGCAAAAATACGCATGTGCAACACCACGATCATTCTTTTCTTTCGCTCGGCAACCCATTTTGTTGTGGGTTATGAGCCGCTATGAAACTCTCACTTCGAATTCCTTGTCTTTGCCAGGGTGTGAATACTTCGGTCTGAATTCACCACCACCGTGTCGCTCTAAGAGCCTTCACCTGCTTCCACTGATTATTTCTCAACCGGTGCCTTGAACTCACCCTTAATGTTGGTATGTCATCTCTCTTCTTACGCATGAAAAGATCCATCACCACCAGAAAAAATCATCAACAAAGATCACATAATACATGCTTTGTTTTCGAAGCTGCGAGAAAGATTTACACATATCTATGTGAATTCTCTCAGGATCATCGTGGCATGACTATCATTCTCATGAAAGGTGGCTTTCACAAATTTTCACAAAGTACATCCTTACTGTGATACGGTACACTTTAAAGTGTACCCTTGGGAAGCCGGTGAAATACTGTACCAAAATTTTCAAAGCACCATGGTGAAATGGTTCAATCTCACGTACTGCTTTAAACCTCATCCCGGCTCACCACTTCTTTTGCCTTGCACCGCCATTCTTTGCACAACCATCTACCTACAAGTTTGATAAGGTTCTTAACTCGAACCCCTATCCTCGGGTTCACAGTTGCACTTCTTGGTAGGAAAGCCTTTCCTACTTCAAAGCAACATCATATCCTTGTCTTCGCATAGCCACGGAAGATAATATTCTTCTTAAATCCTGGAACATGCATGACTTCCTTCAATACAAAGGGTTTACCGAGACTCCTCTCAAAGGAAATGGTCCCGATACGAATTATATTAGCCCATCCTAACATCGCCACCCATCTGATGTGCACTCCAGAGATCTTTCTCATCCGGATCGGTAAACAAATCTTTGTCTTCGGTCATGTGAAAAGATACCAACATCAAGAAGCCACTAAACCCATCACACTTGAGACCAAACGTACGATCAGCGAAAAATCGAACTCATTGCGAGGCTAAGGCCTCTCCGGTTGTAGATCCATTAGCTCTCTTATTTTTCTTCTTTTGTGGACAATTAGTGGCGTAATGTACATGTTAGTGACGTTAAGCACTTCTGTGGACATGTCCTACTTCTTGCCTTTCGCACCGGATTAGAGAAAAATTCTTCTTGCTCTTCCCCTTCCTTGCTTTGGTAACCAAAGCACAATTTTATTCGTCTACATTCTTCAATGAAGATAAAGTCGCTTCAGTACTCACTTCTTATCTCCTCCGCACGAATCTTAACCAAAGTCGCTCCCATCTCGCGGTTTTCACGACCATTAGCCAGTCTTGATAGGAATTCAACCTCTTCGGAGGCAAAGAGCCAAACTCACCAAGTCCTAAATCATCTACAATAACCCCCACTTCCCGACTCATCCCTGCTTTAAGGAAAAACTTCATGGTACTTGGGTATACTATCGCCTTTCTCCATTTTTATGTTCACGAGCTTGTCCTTGACGCAAACTTCCTATGGTCGCTCTTGCTTTGGAACAAGTCTGTCAAAGCTTTCCACATCAAGAATGGAGAAGCTTTACCATAGTACGGACACTGTGATCATACACCTTCCAACGAATCCTTCGACACTTTTTGTCTTCTTTTGCCATGCGTCAGGTACGGCGGCCTTAGCTAGAAGCAAGTTTTGGAATTACCCGCATCTATGAACTCCTTCAACCCCATTGTCCTCCCGGTACAACCTCCATCACAATCGCTTCATGAAATATAATTTGGAGCTTCCCTCGAAGACATACTCCAATATGATACGTTGAAAGACATCTCAACTTTGACACCAAGAAAACACTACGCAAATTAGAATTCCACACGACACAAAACTCCATGCTTGATGATTTGCAATTGCTCCAATGATCAATGCGCCTTGATACCATGTAGAAATTATATAAATAATGCATTATACATCCTAGATTCTCCTGATCCTACTATTTGACTTCATTCACAATACGAATCTCTTCTACTATTGATCATTACTTGCGGAAATTAAATCAATTGCATGCACATTAAAACCATAAGAATTCGCACATGTGAACACAATAATTTGATGGAAAGATTAAAGCTGAAAACCCCCAACTATCTGTATATTATGTTCCATGTATATCATGTAACAATCATCATACAAAGCTCCTCACATGCTCTCGGTACAATCTCCAATTGCTACACACTAATCGAGGTCGATCTAGAAAATCCCACATGCATTGATCTACGCCACACCCTTTATTACCTCTCTGACGCAATCCTCTTTGAATAATGGCTACGAATGAACTGAATTGGTCCAGCCTTGTGCAATCCTCATTGGCATCTCCAACCACTTTGTGTGTTGCAATTCATGCATCACTATAGTCTAGGCGATAGTCAACCCTGCTCTTTCACCTACCTCTCCTTTGGTCTCCCTTTGAAATTGTCCATGCAACTGTGGTTAAACTGATGTTTTCTTTAGTTGATTAATGATTTAATAATTAGTGAATTAATTAATAATTAATTCACACCACTCTCAGCAGTGTATCAATCGGTTAGACTAGATACAACTAGCTCAACTATGTTTAACTAGGTTAAACTAAGCAACTCACGACTATAAATAACTCCACCAAACTCGTCACATGAGTTCTAACTAAAGTCTCCATGAAATAGCTCCACTTAACCGTCGGGGAATAGCGTAATTCATCACATCGGCTCACGAGCCACATACGGCCACTTAAGTTTGAAGTGCTCCCAGAGAATAAGATAATGTTTAGAAGTCCAAATATTATTAAGAGCTAATAATATTCGACATATCCTTTTAGATTGGAAATATAAAGTAAAGCACGCCCAATATGTCTAAATATAAGTCCATCTATTTTTTAACCACGACCAGCCATCCACAAATAGCATCACATGCTCATGGAATATGATCGACGCTGTCTAAAAATAGAGATAGTCTAAAATACACTTGCAAATAGCCCGCGGGCCACTTCGAAGTGAGCGAGTCTTTTCACTAAGCTCATCATCTTCGTGCAATCTCCATGAGAGATAATTATCTTTATCTAACAGAAGAAACCACATGATACGGAAAGTTTATGGCCAACCTAGAAACCACTTTTACGATTGTTATGATCATCTAAAATTGCTTAATACTGCATTTTTCATGATAAATAGAAACCATAGGTAATATTTGATGTAGAAACAAATGTTTTTAAGAGATAGGGAACCTATATGTAAGGTTATTCTTATAGATAAGTACATTTACTTGGGAATCTAATAAAGAGCATCGACAACAATGTTATAGGTAACACAAGAAAATCGAACGTATGGTTAAGGTAAGTCGAGAAAACCAAATGTGATGATGTTTTGATGAAGGGGAGTTCAAGGTATAACAATTACATATATGAAAATATGTGATTAAAGGATAGTTGAATGAACCATGTACACAAATGATGTTCTAGTAGACTAGTGGCTCCAAAGGGAAATTTTAGTTATGTAATATTAGAAATTTTGTGGAATATTAATTTTTCAATTGCACTTGAGAAGAATAAAAATGGGTAGGAGAACCCATTTATTTATCTAAAAAATAAAAATCCTCTTATCGTGAAGGAGGATAACTTTTTGGGAGCTTGATTTCACACCCTCATGTGTGAAAAAGTACTTTTGCGGAGATGACTAGGTCAGGATTTGACCAAGTCAAGCAGTGCGATTGCATGAGGGTGCAAGAGCACATTATGGGACCCAACCTGAAAAGGAGGAAGATTTTGGGGAGAGAACCTAATGAGTGGGACCCATGGAGAGGAGCTCACAATTGTATAAGAGGAGGACAAGGCATCCATTGTTTCTCATGTTTTAGTATTGTTCATCTCGATTGTAAAGTGAGACAATTGTGCATCTTTGTTTGCCAAGAATTGCCCGGGAGGGAATTCACATTTGAGTCTTTCTGGCAAGTGCACTTCTTGAGGGATTGTGCCCCATTATCCCCCATATCCTGGCTTGAGGCCAAAGCATTTGTTTAGCCATAGCGTAGTCTCCATTGGTGGCTAGGTTGTGTTCTTGCAGGTGTTGCGGGGGAAGTTCCATGACACCACTCCCGGAGAGTGATTTTCGAGAGGAGGATCTCCCGGTACATTGAAATCATTAAGGGTGTCCTTGGGAATATTTGCATATCTTGGCATCGGGCCAATCTTTCCGGCTCCTATGTACAGGTGTCCTCTCTAGATTGCACTATTCTCCTTAGTGTATTTGAAGTGAGAATGCAAGATTGATTAGAGGGAAATTTTTGGTGAAGGGATCAGCCTTTCCTTTGAGGTCCATCGGAGGAGGCTATTGGATTACCGAGATCATGATGACCATATCCTTCTATTTTGTTTATGAGTTCATGCTTTGCTACCCGGCAACTACAGCATTGTGTATTTTCCCATTTTGTATGTGTATTGTAGCCAATCCTTCTAGGATTATTGTACTATTTTTTTCGGGGTTGAAGCTTGCTCCCCTCATTTCTTGAGCTATCATTGATATATCATTGTATTTTTTATAATACATGTTGCATTGCCTTCTATTGTTGGCTCTGCCATAGCTGAGAAGAATTTATATAGCGATGGAGGTGTTTTATCACATTTTGATGTACATGTCTTATTGAAGTCTCATTGCCTAGATTGACCCCATTCCTTGGGAAATTTTGAAGGAGATAGGTGTAGGAGGGCTTGTATCACCACCCCTAGAAAGATTTCTTGGTCCTAACCCTTGGATTTTGTCTTAGACACATTGGTCTAAGGGGTTCAGTCTTGGTATCAAATCTGCTTTTGCCTCCATTTACGAGAGAAAAGTGTTTTCCATCCATGAATTGCTAGCCATTCCTAAGGGATATTCTGAGTTACCATACATTCTAATGGATGGTTGCTACTTTATATGGATATCAAGTTTGTTGGAACACCTAATCCTCTATGGGTAGGTGTGGAATGTGAAAGTCTGATGAGTCAGCTGACCTTGGAATGTGGAAACCAAGTCTGGGTGTAGTATAAATGTACATCATGTATAATGGAAAAAATAAGTGAGCTACCAAGCTTATCCTTCATTGTGTGTTGAGTCTTGTGTGTGTGTGTTTATCTTTCTCATACACCATGTGTGTGTTTAACATAGTCTTTAACATGGTATCGGAGGTAGAAGTTCTCTTGACTCAACCTTGAGTAAGCCATTTGTGTTTATGCTTTATTGCATATACGTAGAAATTCTTGGAAGTTTTGCGGCATTTGGGGGGATTCTACTGCCGAGACATTTTTCCCGCATTAGGAAAAGGTGTTTGAAGAAGATCGGCGGTGGTTTTTGTGAAAATTTTACGAGATAATGATTAATTATCCATAGAGACTATCTTAGTCTATACTATTTGAACTTCATACACAACATAATCTCTTCTACTCAACTCAACTCGGATCATCACACATGCGGAAATAAAATCAAGCGATAGCATCAAATCATCATACACATTAACCACCCGATGTGTATGGGGAAATCTTATAGCTGAAAACCACGCAACTATTGTGTAGCAATATAATGGAAAATCAAGTAACAAACTCAACACAATACTCCTCACAAGTACCTAGGTACTTTCTCATAAAGTTACTCACAATCTAGCTCGATTTTGAGCAGTTCTTTTTGGTTCAAAACTCACTTTTATAATTTCACTTGCCTCTATTGCGTGTTTCAATGCTATGGGATGGCCTCTTTATATAGATAAACCACCATCCACAAGCCTGCGCAATCCTCATGGAGCTTACTCCACCTATCTGCGTGTTGCAAATAGCAACGGTATAGTCCTAGTGATAGTAACTCCACCCTTTCATCCTGCTGTAGTCTCCCCAGGCAGTCATACACTATAGTGAAATGATGTGTTCTTGAGTTGAATAATGAGTTACTAATTAATGAATTAAATAATGTTCATTCTCCTCATAACTAATTGATTAGCTGAGTTAAACTAATCTCCAATCGGTTCAACTAAAATAAACGAAACACAACTCCACTAAGTGTCTCATTAACTCCTCCAAGCCATGACTGAAGTCCAGGCGAAGTCAACCATGCATGATGCCATCAAACCCTTGGGAACCACGTGATTCCTTTGTCGGATGCATGAGCCACTTCTGCTATTTCAGGCAGAAGTGCTCGAGAAATGCTTGTTGTTTATAGTCTAAATATTATTAAGGGTAAATAATATTTGGCTTCCTACATTTAAGGAGAGCGATCTAAAAATGAACTTCGACCTCTTTGACCTAAAAAATAGAGTCTCATCTATTTTTACCAACATAACCACATACTTCAAGAATCTCAAAGTTTGGAATCTAGAACCATGCTCCATATGTCTAAAAATAGACATAGTCTAAAAATAGATTTTGCGCAGGAATTTGCACATGTGGGCCCACTTAGTGAAGGCAACTTCATTTCACTAAGCTCCATCATATTATTGCATTTTCAACACTCCCTCTCGGCAATATGTGGATTATCTGCAACCCCTATCCACCGCCTCTTGTGGAATTTGAACTTGCTCCACGGTGAGTGCCTTCGTCGGGATGTCGACATCTTTGATCTTCCATGAGGCCCATATGAAAGCATCATGATTCTCGGCGAACACAATCTCGAGTATGATGGTACCTAATGTCGATGTGTTTGGACCTATCATAAAATACGCGGATTGGCCGAGAGTTTAATGCAAATCTGGTTATCACGATCAGATCTTGTAGGCTCAAATTCAACCTGAACAATCCTACGGATCTTCCTCATCAAAATAGCCTCGCATGCGACCAAACTAGGCACCATGTACTCGACCTCTCTTGAAATAAGTGCCATGAATCTCTTCCCTCTTGGCCTGCAAGGCTAGCGTAGGCCAATCATGAAAACTCCTCCGGAAGTGCTTTTCGGTCCAGATTGGACTCCTTGCCCAATACGCTCGGTGAAGCCATAAGCTTCACTCCATCCCTCTGTCTGTACCATAGACCATATCCCGATGTGCCTCTAATATAGCGCCAATACATGCTTGCACCTTGTTCAAGAGCTTGTTAGGCTTAACATAGCTTACGCGTTAAGCGCATAGCATATATCGGGTCGTGTATTGACCGGATACATAGCGACCCACCAGCGCCGATAGACGGTCGCATCACTACCTCACATTGGCTCGCATCCTCCTTCCTCAACACGGGAAGAGGTATCCAACGAAACTTGCGGCCTTGCATGTTGAACCTCTCTAGAATCTCCGAACATACTTGCCACGAGAAACAAACGGTCTCCATTCATGTTTGTAAAATCTCCAATCCCGAAATAATGAAGAATACCCAAGTCCTTCATCTCAAACTCTGAGTGCAGAATCCTCGCTTGCGCCCAAGTATCAACTTCTCATCGCCGATCAAAATCAGATCATCTACATACGGTACGATGATCAGCGACTTCCCCTCCACCACAATGCGGTACGGAGTTAGGATCTCGCACTCACTCTTGGAGAATCCGAGCCCGGTGAAATGGTATTTGTCTATACGAGTGTACCAAGCACGAGGTGCTTTCTTCGACCGTACGGTGCTCTCTTGAGTCGGCACACATGCGACTCACTACTAAAGATATCAAAACCTTCGAAAATTTGCTCTATGTACACCTCTTCCTCAATAACTCCATTGAGGGAATGCGGTCTTCACATCCATCGATGAATGTGCCACCTACTTGTTGAGAGAACAGGATCATCCGTATGGAAGGTACCTTGCGACGGTGCAAAAATCTCCTCATAATCGATCCCTCGATGCAGCGAGAAGCCACGGGTGACAAATCTAGCCTTGTACTTCTCCACACTCGCGTCAGCTTCGCACAACTACTTTGTGTAGATCCATCGCGAACCCACCAGCAGTTTCCCCACCGGTCTTGGGACAATCTCCCATGCAACGTTACGACGATCGAATCATATTCTTCGATCATGGCATCCTTCCATCTTGGAGTTCCTCCTGACTTCTCAAAAGAGGATGGCTCCGTCTGCAACACATTGACTCACAAAGAGCCATGTTATCCGGTGTCTCGTCCGATGTTGTCTCTGTCTACCGACGTGCTATGGTGGTCCTACACAACCTTCTCTACATCCCAAGCTAGTCGATCGACTTCGTAGTGCGCATGTGCCTATGATGGTTGGCGCTGCACCGGGTGGTTTCTTCCACCCTCCACAGACACTCCTCTTGTGGCGGTCCATCCGAGCTCCTCCTTGAGAACTAACGACTCCTCATCTGCATGCGAGTGGCTCCCTCTCAGCCGAACAACACATGACACCTCCTACGAAATTTTATATCCCGTCGCACAACGGTATTGCGGCGTAGAGCATAAATACACCCGATAGTTGTGAGGTGTATCGGTGTACCCACAAATATTCCAACCTCGGCGGTTGGATCTGACTTCCTTCTTGCATCCTTCATCACATGCATGTAGATAGGAGAACCAAAAATCCGCAAATGGGAAATATCGGTCTCTTGCCGAATCGCTCCTTTGATGTACTCGTACCAAGAGCGCTTGTCGGGCAACGGTTCTACACATACCTTCTTGTATTGCATGCCCTCGACCCTGGTAGAGGGTAGGCCACGATCATGCAACATCGCCGTCGACACCCACGATAATTCTTCATTCAACCCCGCTCGGCCACATTATAGCTGTGGGTTATGGGGTGCGATGAGCTCTCTCGAATCATACCCTTTGAAACTCCCGCCCGAATTCGCCGAATGAATTCACCACCGTTATCACTCACCAGAGCAATCTCACCTTCTTCCACGAGCTCTTCTCGACCGGTGCTTTAAACTCACGAACTTCGCAGATGTATGTCTTCTTACATGAAGAAGATCGACACTTTCAGAGAAATCATCAGCAAATATCACATAATACTTGTGCTTTGATGTCGAAGCAGGCGAGAAAAGGACCACACACGTGCGTGTATTGAACTCTCTCAAGGAGATCGTCGTGGCGCGACTATCCTTCTCGTAGTGGCTTTCACATACTTCTAAGTACACCCCTTGCTGGCAGTCATTGCGCAGGTGCCCTTAGGAAGTCCGGTGAATGTCTGTTGCCGGAGATCTTCCAAAGCTCCATAGTGAAGGTGGCCCAATCTCTGTTGCCACGAGTTTGCCTCATCATCCCGGCTCACTTCTCCCGCCTTGCATGCCATCGTTGCGCGACCATACTACTGTTGATAAAGGTTCCCCGAGTTCGAACCCCTGTCTTAGAGTCTCTCCAGTGGTCTTACACTACGGGAAGGCTTCCTTGTTGAGCCACATCATACCCCTTATCCTCCAACATCGCCATAGAGATCAAGTTCTTTTCAATCCGGGTACATGCATGACATCCTTCAAGACAAAGGGGTTTGCAGAGACTCCTGTGAAAGGATATGGTACGTACGATCGCCTTGTATCTACCATCATAGCCCATCTCGATGTGCACCCAAATCTTTGTCCTCCGGATACGAGAACAAATCCGCGATCTCTAGTCATATGAAATGACACACGAATTTGTCCAAGAACCATCTGGAGTCTAGCACACTTGAAACCAAGCATGCGATTAGTGAAAAGTCCAAGCTGTTGTGGTAAGCTTCTCCCATCGCAGATCTTCACTTGCTTGTTCTTCTTCTTCTTCAGACGGTGGTAGCATAATAACAAAGTGATCATCGCGGTGAAAACACTTCACTTGCTTGTGTCCTACTTCTTGCCCTTTGCACCGAGTAGAGAGGTTTTCTTACCCTTCCCTTTCTTTGCTTTGGCAACCAAAGCACGATTTTCTTCATCGACTCCCTTTGATGAAGATCCATCATCGAAGTAGTCCTCCTTGTCTCCTCTGCATGAGATCCACCCAAAAGGCGCTCCCATCCGGCGACTTCTCCCGACCATTGACACTATCTTGATATGGTGCAAGCCTTTGGAAGACCAGGAAGACCGAATTCGACCATGTCTCATCTTCGACGGTCACCCACTTCGGCTCATCTGCGGGTGAACCGTGGTGTTGGCGATATTGTCGCCCTTCTCCATCTTGATGTTCTTTGATTTTATCTTTGAGCGCCGGCTCCTTTGGTCACTCTTACTGCGGAATAGATTCGTCAAAGCTTTCCACATTAAATATGGAGTAGCCTTTCCATGCGATGGAGTAATGGGATCATGACGCCCTCCAAGGATCCTTCGACACTTCGCCATCTTCTTTGCCATCGCCCGACTTCGAGAAGGATCGGTGGGCTTTGGACATACGTATCTCGAACTCCCTTGAGACCATTATCTTCTATCTTGCTTCCATGCGATCCTTCCATGCAACATAGTCGAACTACCTTCAAGAGCATATTCGAGTGAACGTTGAAAGACATTTTCAACAACGGCACCAAAGAAAACAATGCTGTAAAATTTAATTCCACCTCAAGCTCAACACCGCTCTAGATGCGCGAGAACAAATTGGCTACAGCACATATATTGGTACCAAGGGCATTTACCCGGACCTTTCAATTTCCGAAAGATGAATCCGGAGGCTACACAGCCCACATGCAAACTCTTTTGTCTACAAAATAAGTTTGTAATCAACGTGATGATCAATACGAACTTCAATAGCTCGATACCATGTAGAAATTTTGAATAATAATTATCCAACGAGACTATCACAGTTACATACTATTTGAACTTCATACACAACACATAATCTCTTCACTCAACTCAACTTCCGAGATCATCACACATGCAGAAATAAAAATCAAGCGATAACACATCAAATCATCACTTACACATTAACACGGTATGTGGAGAAAGCATAGCTGGAAACCCCGCGCTGTGTGTATATTATAATGGAGAAATCAAGTAACAAACTGGGTACAATACTCCTCACAAGTGCAGTGCTGCTCATAAAGTTATCTGCGATCTAGCTCAGTTTTGAACGGAATCTTTGGTTTCAAAACTCACATAATTCCTTGCCTCTATTGCATGTTTCAATGCTATGGGATGGCCTCTTTATATAGATAAACCACCGGCTGACTGCCCTTGATCACCTCAAAGACTTACTCCACCTATACATGTGTTGCAAATAGCAACAGAGTATGAAATCTGGCCCGATAGCTAACTCCACCCTTTCATCTACCTCTTTCAACGGTCTCCATGACTGATCCATACACTAGTGAACTGATGTGTTCTTGAGTTGAATAATGAGTTACTAATTAATGAATTAAATAATATTTAATTCACTCCTCATAACTAATTGATTAGCTAGTTAAACTAATCTCAATCGGTTCAACTAAAATAAATAGAACACAACTCCCCTGGTATTTGTCTCATTAACTCCTCCAAACTTAAGCTGAAGTCCCAGGCGGAAGTCAACCATGCATGATGCCATCAAACCCTTGGGAACCACGTGATTCCTCTGTGTCATGCAGACCCTTACGCCAGCTCAAGGCGGGAGTCACTCGAGAGAGTAAAGGCTGCTTTGTTTATAGTCTAAATATTATTAAGGGTAAATAATATTTGACTTCCATTTTAAGAGAGCGATCCTAAAAATAGGGTGACCTCTTGACCTCCAAATAGAGTCTCATCTATTTTTACAACATGACACATACTTCAAGAATCTCAATGGAATCCTTTGAACCATGCTCCATATGTCTAAAAATAGACACTTAGTCTAAAAATAGATTTTGCGCAGGAATTTGCACCTTGGGCCCACTTAGTGAGCGACTTCATTTCACTAAGCTCCATCATCTTGCTTTGCATTTCAACGATTTTGAAGAAGAAGCCTTGCGCATGAAGGTTTTCATTCTGATTTCTTCTTGCAATTTTTACCTATTAAATTTTGCATTTTGAAGAGCTGTTTGAAATACCATTTTAAAATTAGGTTTACGAAGAAGAAGTTTTACGGTTTTTTTATTGGAAAATATTTAAAGGTTTTTCATTGGAAGATTTCTGCAAATTTTTCGGGTTTCTGCTTCAAAATTTCAATATTCTACGCTGTGAGTTCTTGGAAAATTTTCTGGGTTTTATTGCCAATTTGCAATGTTGTTGTTGTATTTCGGTGCTTAAAAATTCTTGTTGTTGCCCTACTCTACTGCTACATTGTTTAAAAAAAAAAAAAGTATTCAGGGCCTTTCGGCCCCCCTCTCTGCAACACACAAATTTCTTATACATTGAAACCTCCCCCTTACATCTCTCCTTACCACGCAACTCTCACGATACCCACGCCCTCTTCTCCCTAGCCTCATGGCCCACCTCTCTGCTACACCACACCCCACCCTACCCGCGACCTCTCTCTGGTCGTCCCCATATCACTCCACCCACCCAACACTCTCACGACATCCCTACCAACTCTCCTCCTCGCGCACTCACCTTAACAACCCCCTCTCCCCGGTCCTCATGACCCTCCTCCCACGAACCTACACTCCTCGCTCTACTACCACCCACACTTTATGCTACCTTACCCCGAACCCCTAATCCTCCCACTCACTACGGATCTTACTCCCTCCCCTTAAGTAGACTCCCCCATATCCTCGCCCTCCCCACGGCCCGCTTTGCGCCCCTCCTCTTGCACCATCCCCATGGCCTTTTGGCCCCATCCCTATCACCACTCTACCACCTCCTTCACCGCCCCTCACCCCCTAACCCCCGTACCCATTGCTCCAAACCAAAACCATAGCTCCAACCTCCACTCATATGCTCCATGATACTCCCCCATGACTTCCCCACGGCCTCTCCCTCGCACCTTACTCCAGCTCCCTTCCATTATGCTCTCCCAGTTCCTACACGGCCCCAGCCTAGCCCACCCCCTCTTGCACCCTGCGCAATTCCCCTTACCACATTCACCCTTACCAGGTCCCCCTGTCCCCTCCCCTTACTCACTCGACCCTCCCCAACCGGCCCTCCCCTCCACCGCCCGTCGCTCTCCCTCCCCCTTAACGCACTTTCAAAAAAGAAAAATTTTGATTGTTTTTACACATTAAAGTCACTCATTTTAATTATTAATCCCCATTTTAATTTTTTTTAATCCCTTTTAATTAATCTGATTTATTTCATTCCTAGTTTTTCCTCCCCCCCCTTTTTTTTAATTAATCTCCTTTTTACATTTTATGAAATAATTAATTAAAAATAATAATAATAATAATAATAAATCGAGATACACACCTTTCCCCAGATAAACCCTCTCTAGTAAAAACCTTTGTTATTACTGCCCCGGTGAACACCTCCCCTGATTTTTTTCCCCCTTTTTTTTTATTTAAAAAAAAAAAGAAAAAAGAAGAAGAAGAACGTGAGGAGAGAGGAGAAATGAACAACAAGTAGCATATGAAGAAAATGTAATTTGTACTCATAGAGAAAGAAAAAGTGAAGTTTATATTGAATTATTTATGGCATATATGAAAGGGTGATTTTCTAAAGCGATTGACATGTGAAGACAAATTAGTCCTCATTTTGAACATCGGTGGCATTCATTGTTTGAACACAATATTTCAGTTGTGGAGCTTCTCTTAAAAGCTCTACTCCGTGCAAGCGGAGTCAAGCATCCAAGCTTGTAAATATCCCCTTCTTTTTTAAGTTGAATTGTGTTGTTATTGGGTGCAAAAACTTGACTCTTTGAAAAGAAAAAAAAATTATTTGCCTTAAAGGCCTCTTACAAGTGTTTCTTGCACATTCAACAAATATTTTTATAAATACGTATTGGTAGCATTGTATTGCTTCTTCATAGATTTGATGTTGATTTTTGTACTGAGATTTCCATAAGTCATTTGTATTTGTTTGAAAGGAAGATTGAATCACATTATAGCGATTAATTGCATTTTTCGGTTAAGAAGCGGACACACTTTCATCATTTTTGAGCCTAAGTTGTTGAAATGGCTAAAATCAATGAGGCATTAGAGTTGTTGAATAACCTCATTCATTCCAATGTTGATGATGTGATAAAAATGAGAAAAAATGCTCTTTGTAATATTCGAGACTTGTTTACAAAATGCACGAAAAAGATTAGCTTTTGCGGTTGGAATCTCGGCTCAACAATATGAACTTAAGCAAGTCACCATTTTGAACTTGTTTCTATTCGGTGTGAAGGACTCTCATCGGAAGAAAAGATAAATTTGCAGGTTGATCCACATTCGGAAGTTCCTTGTCTTAGAGTAGATTTACACGGTCTTGCCGGTTCGACTGCACTTCGCGAGTCCATCATCAGAACCTTGGGAAGAGCTTGTCTATGGCTTCTGGTAGTCTTGGATGTAATAAGGATGTGTCCTTTCATATTAGGACATACACAGGCCATCATATTTTAAGTGTTGGATTCATGTATAATGATTCCTGTAATTTCACATTCCAAATCTTGCTCACTTCTATATGTGATTGTAAAATGCCAACACTATGATCGAGTTGGCCACATGAAAAGATCACTTTTTTGATCTTCATCCATGCAAGCATTGTGTTCGGCACAACCATTCTTCACGTGGTCACTTCGAAGCAAACTCTTGTGAGAACAAAGATTCATCTTGGATGGATCGCTTCTTGTGATAGGCATACGGCCGACGAGAAAGATGTTTAAAACACATGTGAACATGTTCACAGAATATTAAGCAAACTTGTAGTTGAGTTTTTCGCCATCATCTCACCTTGTCCCCGACAGTGGGAAATGGTGGTGCGTAAACACCAAGCTTCAACATTAGATCGAGCGAGCACGAGAGCCAACATCTCTCATTCCCGTGACCCGGATTTGGCAGCGAGGAGACACGGCGAGTTCAAGCGAGCACCGGCGACAATTCGTCATTCCAAATTCGGAGATGTGGTAGAGACATGGATGACCATGAGCATGCCTTTGGTTGGTGGACAACCTTAAACCATCATCTTTGGTTGGTGGATAACCTAAGACCATCATGGGTAGTAGACCTCCATTTCTTTTCGGTTGAAGGTCTCCTTTCCTTGCTTATGAAGGGACTTCCTCACAACGGGAAGCCTTCGACTTCTTGCCGAAGGCTTTGGTTGAGTTACGAAATGCTTCAAGCATTCTAGAGTTGTTGGTAATCCTAAAACCATCACGGGTAGTAGACCTCCTTATTTTGAGTTGAAGGTCTCCCTTTTCCTTGAGGGACAACTCCTCTAGCGGAAACACAGCTTCTTGCAGGTTTTTTGGAAAGAGTTCCGGAAGGCACCACTTAGTATTGCGTTCAGTGTTGGTGAGTCATCCTTAAACCACCTCTTTTTTCCAACATTTGATTGATTCGGCCCAAGTGCGCCATGCA
Organism: Pinus albicaulis; assembly: GCA_034641835.2. NCBI lineage: Eukaryota > Viridiplantae > Streptophyta > Pinopsida > Pinales > Pinaceae > Pinus > Pinus albicaulis. The sequence continues at coordinate 88,572 of JAXQQM020075990.1, read as the reverse complement.
TACTTTGTGATTTATTGACACAACTCTCTTCTGGACTCACACATACCCCTTCGGATTAAGGGGATGTTGGAACACTAATCCTCTGTAGGTAGGTGTGGAATGCGAAAAGTCACAATGGAGTCAAGTGACCTTGGAATGTGAAACCAAAGGTCACACCATTGTATTATAAATGTACATCATGTATAATGGAAAAAAACAAGTGAGGGGCTATGACTTATCCTTCATTGTGTGTTAGTCTCTTGTGTGTGTGTTTATCTCTTTCTCATACACCATGTGTGTGTTTAACATGGTCTTTAACATCAACATTTTGGTAATGTTTGTAAATGCTAGGTTGGAGAAAAATAGGAAAATTAGATTTCATAGAGAATCCATTTCTATATTAAGAATGAGTATAAGATTTAATACGAGAAACATATTGTTCCAATGCATTATGATCGAGAGTGTTCTTTTCCAGCAAGTGTGGCTTTTGTCCATGCAGATTCATTTTCATAATAACTTGTAGTCGGTTATCACATTACTAGAAATATGGAATTAAATTTATGATGTGTTGGAAAGGATTGCATCTAATAAAAATTTCTTTTCAAAATAGTTTGGATATTTTTGTGTATTTGTGCTTTTCAATTTATTTTTCACGGATAAATGTATTCATCCAATTTAATTCTCATATCAACTATTAAAAATAATTAACATACTAAAAACATTTATTATTGATTTAACAAAAAAATATGATATTTCAAATTTCAAAAATATATAATTAAATTTATTTATCAACATAGATCAAATTAGATGGTATTTTACTAATAGCAAGAGATAAAAATTAGGAAAATGTATCAAGAAACTATAATATGTGGGGGAGGTAAGAAACTATAATATGTGGGGAGGTAGGGCCAACAAGAAACCTACTCATCATTCAACCATATTTATATACTAGAGATTAATAGTTTTTGTATACAATTTTTTATGATTTCATAATTAGTTTAAAGTAGTTATAAATGAGATAGTTGTTAAATGTTGATAGGCATTACTCCATGATAAATATTAAAACATGCTTGAAGCTAGGCCTAAATTCATCTTAACTTTCAAGAGATCCATTAAGTACCAGGTGGAATCAAATGCTCCCAGTACAAACCTATTTTTTAACTACTAAATATGATGAAAAAATTCATTAAAATCATAACTCATTTTATATACAACTCTTAAAACATGGTTTTCTTTTGAAAAAAAAAAAACATAACCAATTTCAAAATAAATCTCAACATTTATTATATAAATACTATTAATAATATTATAATTAAATTAAAATTCTAACAACTTTATTTAAAAATATAAGCATTACCATCAATAAATAAGTTTGATCACAGAAAGTAAGAATCTACCTCTTCTAAAAAGTAAAAATAGATACGTTCACTAAATTACATGTACTCCTATTTCGTAACTAAACAGCTAGACTTAAGTTATATAAAGCGCCTAATCTACCTTTGGACAAATAAATAGGGACATATAACCAGATGCTTTAAAGCAAACGGAATTTTAATGTAACAGAAATAACAATTAAGATATTCTAAAGTCAACCTCAATGACGCGAAAGCATTGCTCCAGCTCGATAACGTATCGCTTTTTAACGACCTTCTATGTTTGTTTGACTATTAACAGCCATAGTCGTTCCAACTCGATAACGTATCGCTTTTCACCACCTTCTATAGTTGACGTAAGTCTCCGTAGCTCTTGTATATCTGGAATAGAATATGCCGCTCCTGTGAACAAGGAAATCAATGGGGTCACTCTTTCTCAATGGACCCTGATGTGAGTCAATCTCATAATTGATGGCGACAACGGCGGTTCAACGACGAGCGCCCGCAGTCTTCGAAGAAAATAGGCCGCGGTCAGTATCAACAACAATATGTTTTAACCACAGTCGCTTACGCGCTTCTGTGAGGAATATGTCATAAATGACTCAGATTTATTTTCAATTCAGCTCCTTTCGGATTTGAAGTTCCATTCGCCTCTCATTTCTTTAATTTATTGGAGAATCTTTGAATTGGAATAAAAAGGAGGACGAAGATTTTTAGTTCGTAACGGTACAAATTTGAGAATATGAGGACCAAGATTTTTTTTAGTTCTTAAATATTTTATATTCTGAATAATGTTATTATTCAAAATAATATCAGAGGAATAATGATAACCATTACCATAATCTAGATTTATTATAGTCTTGACTTAAACAAAGCCAAATCCAACCAATATCACTAGCCTTGGCCACACCCGAGTCTTCACGGCTCAACTTTTACACGTTACAATGGAAAATTTCGAACTTCATTGAACGTTTGGTTAAATGTAATATAATTGGTTCAATACCGCTTTTTTTTTCACGTGAAAAGAAAAATAAATGTAACATTTTCATTAATGGAAAATGTATACGTTGTTAATTTTATTTCAGAATGCGATTATAAATACTTATGTTTGTGAATATCCAAAAAGCAAAGCAAATGTATGTAGTAATCTTGTAAGTACTGCTTGTGACCACATATGGAAACAAAGCATGAAAAAAAGGACCAACAAACTAAAAAGTAAACCAGAAGGTAGGAAGAGATAAACAAAATTCAAAGGAGCCTGAACAAGTGAAGGCAAAGCATGCTTGAAAGTGCATATGCTTCTGAATTTCTCTCCCCGAAATACATGTTGGAAGGACATCTCAGGAAAAGAGAGCTTAGGCCGAAATCCGTTGCATCCAGAGTTGAAAAGTGAGGGGATGTGTAAGGTGTTGCGGTCGTGAATCAGTCGTATAAAGGAGTCGCCAACAACCATAATGCAATCAATATTGGGCAAACGGCCACTTGTAGGAGGCAACCCATAAGGCGACATTTCTTCCCTATTATTGTTCCCCATGCCGAAAACCTACCGAATTGATAGGACAAAATTGGGTTAGTGAAGGGAGACACCATGCGCATCGCCCACCTGGCCAAACTCCATGAAAAAATAGTGGAAATATATTTGAGAAGTCAACAAAGACGATGGACCTATCAAATTCTTTAGGTTTCCTTAGGCCAATCTCTTGAAAGTGATGAGCGATGATGCGATGGAGTCAAATTAATATTGAAGTATCATCAGATGTGCCTGAATTCGAGAGCACCAAATGCCCTAGAATACGTGATAGAGAGGAACAACCGAAGCTCTTTAGATTGGAAGACTTGAGAGAAAATCCGGTACGCAACGGAGAACTGTACCCGGTGATCGGGGTCCATGAGAGACCACCTTCTTCCACATTTCCTATGCGAGGGCATTGAATGAAGAGGTGCACGAGTCTTCCAATGCAGATCCATGGTAGGGGCATCTACCAGGTCGCATAAATGCGTCTCTTCATGGCGTGTCCTAAGTTAAAATCTAATTGTGCATAATAAGCCAAGTGGAACATATAATCTTGGAGGGGAACATCCCATGACCACAATAGAGCGGTGAGCTTGGAAAATCGCGAGGTTAAGGAAAGAAACAAATGATGTCTTCATGTGATTCTGAGGATGATATTCTTCCATCAATAAATGACCACCCCAAAGCCCAGATAATCCCAGAACGAGGATAACATGATACCAACCTAGCTAAGGTTGTTGCGATAAACTACCCATTTAAGCACTTTAGATATTGTAGGATGTCCAATTTACAAGGGATGTGACCAAATAGGAGGAGACATGAGCGTTTGAGGCCTAAGTGGATCATCCCTTCGGTTAAGGTGGGTGATGAAGGAGGATCGAATAATTAGGGAGCTTTCGGAGCATACCCAATGGCATCCATCCCCACATTGACACCGTAAATCATTGCCAACAACCAAAACAGAGTTCTTTGTAAAGCCAAGGGGCAATGCTTGAGACGGAAACATCAGTGAAGACATGCATATAGTGGATGGAATAGCATTGCGGATCCATTCCTCAATCACTATTGTGAAGATATTTTGCAGCCATGTTTTTTTCCATAGACCCTATTAACGAAAGATGCACCATAGGTTGGGAACAAATAATGGGGTTGAGAAATTTTTGATATTAATGAAGCCCCGGCCTCCATTCTTAATTGGTATAAAAAGATTAGATGGAGGCCGACAAGAGGATTTTTTCTTTTAGTACCACGATGCAGAGCCATAGGAAGTTCACCACAAATGAATAAATCCCTCTTCATAGTTGATTGAGGGATGTCAGAAACATGTCCATCCAATCTACGCATGGATTCTTTAGAAAATTGCTCGAATCATGACAAATTTCCGTCCAAGTTAACTACCTATGATCTCAACGACATAACATTCGATCGGAATTTGTTCACAAGCCAATCCCTCTAAAAAATCTTGTAATTGTTAGGTTTCAAATGGCACCTAGGGTATTTTGAAGCCATTTCACAATGGAAAACTATTAATCTAAAACAAAGCAGCAATCCCAATTATCTCCATCAGTGCTACCATCATAAATAAGTTATGTTTTATTTTTATTAATGATAAGCCCATATGCATTCTTTGAATTTCATAAAAATCTTATGTATTTCTTCCCAATCGGATATTTTTTCCTCCCAAACACACATAATATTGTCCACGAGCAGATGTCATATTTGGATGTTTTTGGATATCACCAACCTTTTATGGCGGCCTCTTTCATGGAGTTCATCCCTACGTAATGAATCATTACAAGAATAAACAATAGGCGGACAATGTGCAACCTTGTCCTCCAATCCTCTATTCATTTTGAAGAACTTAGTGGGTTCCCATTGATGAGGACACCATAATAGTATATTTGATGCAGGCCATTATCCATCGAACATGTCTATGTTTTAGTAGGATTTTGTATAAAATCGTAGTAGAGACATCATAGTAAACACAATCGAGAGCTCGGACAGGGTATTTCATGAAACATGATTTTCTATTCCTTGATTTGGTGAATGAATTCCTTCTTGAATGATGGCCATTTGCATATTGGATTCTCTTGTAGGGAAGAAGCTAAACTATTCTTGAAAAATATATGGGGATATTGTATTTTTGACATGGTTAGAAATAATTTTGGACATCATTTTATATAATTAATTGTAAGAAGAAAACGAGGCCTATAGTCATTGAGAGATAAATGAGCGTGTTTCTTAGGAATAAGGTGAGAAAGGTTGAATTTATTGCACTTGGAATTTTACTGAAGATTCGACCACTTCCATAATCTTTAACAAATCTAGGCCCATTATTTAGAGAGAGAAGAAATAATTCTAGGAGCCAACCATCGAGGCCAGAGATTTTCATGACCATCTCCTTCGAGGGTTTTTAGCATCTCCTCATTGGTAATATGATTTTCCATCGATGATGTATTTTCATTGTTGATCCATTTAGGAAAAGAGCTAGAGCTAGTTCAATCTTATCGACCATATGAATTTCACTCCCTTTCCTGAAATTAATTTTGAAATCTTGAAATGTTATCTCTTTGTTGTCTTTGAAGGATGTGTAAATTCCCTCCTTCATCTTCAATTGACCAAATTGAGTTAGTTTGTTTTCATTTTGAATTTGGTAGCTCTGTGAAAAAAGTTGTATTTCGATCACCTATTTTAATCCATGCAAGTGCAGCATACCTTACCGACTCTTCTTCTATGATTTTAGGATTTTATCTTGTCTAAAAATGTAATATCCCCAAATGGGATGTTTTCCTAGAATACCCCGCAAATTAATATAAACCAAAGATTATCTTTTAGTAATCAACATATATTTTTATGAGAAGATTGCCATAAAATAAACATATAATTTCATCCAAATCCATAACTCCTGGTACATAAAATAACTCGACTTTATTATAATATATTGGGGTTGCTCTTTGAAATGAAATATGGGCTGAGATATTTGAAATACAACTAGCCTCAAGAAAATCTACTACCATTGCTACATTGCGATGGCCTCCAAAGCTGGCTTGCTACTGCTTTCCCTCTGTGACAAATACTACGGAATCCTTTGGCTTTGTTGAAGATACGAATGATCGTCACTCCAATATCTCTAAATCTACGCGAAAATTAAGATAGAAGTCTCCTCGAAAGTTGGGTTTAAGTCAAACACTGCATAAATCACACGGGGGTTTACGTCACGGGGCTACGGTGAAGTAGAGAACCACGTCTCAAACCTCTCATAAACAAGAAAATGATATGATCCAAATATATTCCTCGTGGCCTCCTCCTTTTTTTATAGATCTCTTGGGGCCTTCCTAGAGGGTATTTTATTATTGTTTATTCATGGTGCACTTTTCCTCTTATTAAAATATTCCTTTTAATGCGGAGAAAAGTAAATCGGCTACCATGTCTCCCCGGTCACGAAACTCATGTCAAACTGTCCCATCATGGAGGTATCCTCTTCTCGGTTCAATGAGCTAATAAAAATAAGGTGTTATATCATGTATTCCTCCTAGAGAATGCCAACGTGAGCATAATTAGTGAGTTAAGCCCATAAATAACTCCAAATTTCGAAAGTTGTCGGAATGCACGAGAACGAAAGAAAAACTACTCGGATGATGGAATATATCAAGTGAATGCCACCCGACCACATAGAAACTCCTCAAAACTCCTCCAAAAATCACACAGACACAGTGACACTGACATGCACATTATTTGATGCTCTAACTCAGAAGTCTCCTAGCCTGTCATAGGTGACACCGAAGTCTTAGACATACACTTTAAGATTTCTTGCCCTCAAGCAATTGGAATATGTAGACACACAGTGACCGCATCTGGACAATTCTGGATGCCGCCTGAGCCTCTGGGGTGCTTCTATGCACATGTCCAAACCACCAAAATGAACCCCTCAATGCCGAGGATCCCAAGTTGATCTCTCATGCCCGGTCAACAAAGCAGTCCTCTCGGATCCCAATGCCACCATGGCCAATCATCGCCTAAGTCCTACGACACAAGACTCACCTGCCCTTACTACGGCTATAGGCGATGCCCGTGAAGTGAATCCCTGTGACATCAGTGGCCTGGGCTCCTCTTGTGTTTGTGCCTCTAGCTCTATAAAATTTTTGCCCTGTTGCATACCAACTCATCACCTCTCTCCAATCTAGAAAGTCGACTCAATCCCATGTTGATCCTACTCTCCTGAAATCGGGATGAAGTGATGAAGAAATGATGTCATGAGCCCCACTTCAGTTTGGAATACGTAACATCACCGCTGTGTCAGAGGCCCCTACTCTATTGTGCTCCTACGAAGAAAATCGTACCATTAAGAGGTACCAACTCACAGTCTACACAAGCCATCACGGAAGAAGAATCTAATGTAGCAAGAACTTTATACGGAACACGCACCAGGTGACGTACGGCAAGTAATCAAATCCACCTTTAACTCGCCTATTTTCCAAAGAAATGCGCTTGTATAAGAAAAGCCCCTCTCTCTCTATAATGGGCCAAGTGGGCGAAATGTTGCAAGCCCCATCAATGTACTCTTGGAGAGTGTGCTACTCACTAAGTACCGCAACTTGCTAACTCCATCTACATCTATCTTCACCTCATCAATGTGTCGACCCAAAGATGGATGCTCCACCATCTCCAACAACTCATCCCTCTCATTGGGGAATGTAATGCTCTTCTTGTCCCCTAGCCCCCTGCAAAACTATCCCATCAGCCTCCAACATCTCTGAGATGTGGATGCGCAACTCCTGTCCGTGCTTGGTGTTTGTGCATCTGTGGCCCCCCTCGGTGGCCGGCCACAAGGTTGTTTGCATATCCCATCATAGACTCAATGTGAGCCTCAATTTGGCTCTCCCTCAAAGGACTATCATGCATGATGTGCATAGTATCCTCTCTGTTTGACTCGGGATCCATCATATCTTGCTCTTGTTGAATAAATGCAAGTGACTCCTCACCCGGAAGTATCTCCCATGAGTCCCCCATTTGCTCACCTGCCTGGCAGAATACAACTTTGGCCCTCACATCATCATCGGCACGCATGACTACTCTCTCTCCCTAGAAGCATCCTCAACCTAGTCATGGATTCATACGAGAAGAAGAGTCCCTCACCTTGGCATACAAAGAATTCCCTTCTGTTCTACCCCTCTACCACACCCTTGTTTGCATCACTCAAGCATGAGTGGTCTGGGAGCCCCAAAATTCTTTGTAGATGAAGCAAATTCCCTTCCTTCTCAACTCGTTCTTCTTGCTTGATCCACCAAATTGAGTAGCTCCTCCTAGTCAACACTCTCACAGAAACACTCTCCTCCTAGCAGTTTATAAGCCACGAGGTGAAACGATTGTTCTCTCCCTCCAAATAGTCCCAACAACGATGCAGCAGCATCCTATGAAATGTCATCATTGTTACCCATGACCTCCGAGTCCATGCTTTCTAAGATCTTCATCATCTTCTCGATGGAAAGACCCCGGATGTTATGTAGATCTGAATATTCTCTTCTATTAGTTGGAAAAATTTCCGCATAATGTCAACATTATAAGGAAGCATGATAATTATTCGATAATATCACTAAGGCAAAGCTACTATAAGTACGACTCATGCAAGGATTCTCCCGAAATCTTGGATGAATTAAAAACGAAACATTGTTGGTTTGGTGCCCAATTTGGGACCCTCAAATCTAATTGGCTCACTTTAGGAAGATATGATTCTAGCTGCTCAAATTAAGGAAAGTTTTACGATCATCTTTAGGTGCTTCAAATCAGATCCAAGTGCAAAGGGCTTCGATTCCCTACCTCAAACTCTTTTTTGCAAATCCTTATACGCACTCTAGGCCTTGAGATGGCATGTATCCTTTGAAAAGGTTTGTTGTTTTGGTTTTCCTCTTTGATCCAAGGAAGCGTACAGCTCTAAACGCTTGTGCAAGTGATTTTTCAAAGCTGAGCGTCTTGAATTCTTTCTAAGTCATTAAAGATTTTCTATTATTTTTGCACAAATTAGGCTTTGGAAAAATCAATTTTCTGTGATATATGAATTCATCACGGCAAAAATCTAAAATCTCATGGGAGAAAAATGTTACCCCGGATGTAAGGAAATTATGTCTCCTCAGCTGCACGCACCGACTCTGCGGAAATTCTTATGGCTTCTTTGCTCCCGAAGACTACAGCATTTGCTGGCTTGACCTGCGGTTACCCATAAAAATACTCGAGAAAAAATTCTAGTAATTTGGGAAGGTGATCCTTTCCCAAAACCCGGAAAAAACCCAGAAGGGTTCTTCCTAATTCAACCTTCAAATACGACCCTTTATAGTTTTGGCCCTCTTCCAATTTCGTTTTACGCTAACTTTATGAAATTTTCATACTATCGATCATTGCTCTCCAAAATCCCGGTAAACACTCCTCATATGGCTTTCACCTATCAATTTCCCAACACTCGACTCTAAAAACCCACCAATGCAACTCCCACAAATGAGCCTCCTCCAGTAGTTGCGTAGGCCCTTCTAACCAAAATATGCATTTTTCTGGCGAAAAAATGAAACTTTGCGGAGCTGATCCAAGATTGAAGCTTTGATACCACTATAATATCCCCAAATGGGATATTTTCCTAAATTGCATAAATTAATATAAACCCCCAAATTATGTCATAAATCAACATGTATTTTTAACAGAAGATTGCCATGTAAATAAACATATAATTTCATGCAAATCCATAATTCCATAATGTAGAACTCGGCTTTATTATATTATTATGAGGTTACATGTTGAAATGAAATATAGATGAGATAAATGAAATACAACTAGCCTCAAGAAAATGTTGTTGCCTTTGCTACACTACGATGGCATCCAAAGGCGAAATGCGCACTCTCCCTCCGACCCAACGGATACTACGGAATCCTTGAAGCACACAGTTGAAGGTCTGAATGATCCTCACTCCAATATCTCTAAAGTGACTGGCCAAAGATGCAGATGAAGTCTCCTCATAGAGAGTTGGGTTTCCATCCGGCACTCACAAATCACCCCAGGAGTTTTGTCCTGGGGCTACGAGTTTGAAGTAGAGAACCCGTCTCAAACCTCTCATAAACAAGAAAATGATATGATCCAAAGATATTCCTCAATGGCCTCCTCCTTTTTTTATAGATCTCTTGGGGCAACCACAGAGCATTATTTTATTATTATTTTATTCATGAGTACTTTTCCCTCTTATTAGAATATTCCTTTTAATGCGAGAAAAAGAGTAAATCGACTACCATGTCTCTCTTGGTCACTAAAAATCATTTCTATTTGTCCCATCATGGAGGTATCCTCGTCCAGAGTTCCAATGAGCTATTACACTGGGTGTTGTCATGTATTCCCCAGAATACATAGTGGCGTAATTATTTGAGTTAAACCCATAAATAACTCAAATTTCCAAAAAGTTGTCAAAATGCACCGGAATAGAAAGAAAAATTGCTTGGATGATGGAATATATAAAGTGAATGCCACCCGACCACATAGAAACTCCTAAAACTCCTCCACAAATCCCTTGGGCCCGGCAGTGACACCAACACATGCACCTATGACCCGATCTGTCTAACTGGAAGCCTCCTAGCCTTGTCATAGGTGACACCAAAAAAAAGGAATATTACAAGAAATCAACTCTAAAATTTCTCTATGATGTTGATCAGAAAAGTAGTCGCTTGCAATGGGTTCCATCCATGGTGATTTCTTTGTTTATTGAATAGAGCTCCTTTACGAGGAATTTAATTTTTATTTTTTTTAATCGGAATTCTTTACTATAGTTTTCATCCTCTTTAGTTTTTTAATAGCCACCTCTGTGATATCTTTGTTATTAGGAGATGTAAGTCGGGCAATATTGTAGAACTGGGTCTGGAAATCTGGGTCTCATTAACCCACATCTGAAAGGTTAAATTTGAATAGAATTTTTAATGTCCTCTAGGTCATCTAGTCATTAGGATGATGGCTTCATAATAGGATATGTCCGACAAAGAGATTCCAAGACTTGAGGCTTTTCAATCTAAGTGATAAATTAGATTCCACCAAAATATGTTAATTCTTTTAGCAATTTCATCCATCTTCATCTACTATCTCACCATGTTCGACATATTAGATTGGGAGAAATTTCGCAAAAAGCCTTACGGTTCAAGAGATTTCTAAAGAATGCCGCCAAAGGGTATGGATTAGACCTGTGCCCCCAAAATTCACTCAAATTCAACGTTAGGTTGAGTCCTTGCAACGATTACTTAGTGGATGTCCAATAAACATGCATTTCAATCGATTCCCATAGACTTACAATTTTACCTTGAAACCATACATAATAAAAATTTAGAGTCTAGTACTCCATCCCCAAGCATGTCTTATCAATATTATGCTAAAATCAATTTACGAATACAATGAAAGAAAAATGTGTAGGATCCCATATTGCTACAAGTCCACCTAAATTTCCAAAGGAGTTGGTAGAAATATAATGCCATATTGGGCATATATAAAATGCAAAAGATACGCAAGTATTTTCCTTAGTGATCATAGCTTTTGATGGGAGAAAAAATTAATGAGAATTTGTCCATGATGTGGTACTTTATGAATATTTTTGGATAGGAAAATCCTATCCCTCTCTGATTTAGGGACATTAGCTTCATTGGGAACTAGAAGATGTGGGATGGGCTTGTCTGAGTCCCAAATGAGTGAGTCTTCCTTGGATTACTAGACTTAGTTGAGGGTCTTGGATTGAAGGAAAAAAATAGAGAATCTCCTACGAGAGTTTTCTTAGAACCATGAATTCAATTTTTTTTCTAAGTCCCTAATAATATTTAATTTTCTATAAATGCCAGTGCATTAAACGTGAACCCTAACCTTAAAACCTTGAATTGAGGTTTCCTTTAACTAATCTAGCCAAAATGACCAAGTGAAATTTGGCACCTCTCATCTTGATGTACCACAATTGTGTGTCAAGTTCATAGCTCACCTCGAGGCCCTACAAGTTCCAACTTTTATATCCAATTTTTTGGATAATTTGGCATTTCCCCATCATTTAGGTCTAACTACATATTTACTAGCCAATTTTACGAGGTTACACATGCCTTATTAGGTCTTATAATAGTATGCCCATTTACATCTAAAAAATCTTCCTTTCCGTAATACTTTGTTTAATTGTTACTATTGCTAAGCTTAGCCACACCTTCTCAGTTTGCTTGATTTCCTTGAATATACTTAAGGAATTTACGAAGGATAAGTTCCTTAGATACGAACACCAAATATCACCGCTCAATAGATCGCAAATTAGTACACTTGTATTTTGCAGTGGTTAAAACCCTCAAGAGGAACAGGTCCATGGCCTCGGCCAAAGCGACCACTTGAGAAATTTATTAATATAAAAATGAAAATTTACATAACTGCTCTCATAAAAGTTTACTAAACAAATGACCCTCCATTCTCTTTAAATAGATATCATGGACTAATCGAGGTGTTAAACCACGGATCAAGTGTCGGTAATACCAAGGAGAGTGTGAACACGTCAGATCAATACATAACGTGACCATTGGATTATAAGTTACAAATGTATATAGTAGAAAATCCTTTACCTAACTCTACACTAGAACAAGTTATACTTAACTATTTCTATGTGTCGTAATATCCTAACATCCCAGTGAAACAACTTGGGATAGGATTGAAGAATTTACAAAGGTGACACAAAAAGGAAACTGTTACTAATAATAGAAATGTCCTAACATCCCCCTTAATAACAACTTGGGATGGGATTGAAGGATTTAAAGGTGACCACAATAGGAGAAGGAAGGAGGCATTAGAGCCTATCCCCCCTTAATGATAACTTTCTTAAACTCCAAGCATAGATCGAAGTTTGGTAAACTTTGCTTCTGTGAGAGCCTTTGTAAAGATATCGGCAACTTGATCATTAGTTGAGCAATACTGCACTTGAAGAACACGGTCATGAATGAGCTTTCTGATGAAGTGTATATGAAGCTCAACGTGTTTCATATGTTGATGCTGAATTGGATCTTTGCATAACTGAATGGCACTCTGATTATCACACCAAAGTGTAGTTGGATGCTGCTAATGAAGATCAAATTCAGAAAGGATTTGATGAAGCCACATAGCTTCCTTGTTGGCTTCAACTGCACCACGATACTCTGCTTCTGCTGAAGAAAGAGAGATGGCACTTCATTGAATCTTACAAGACCATGTAATAGGTCCTAAACCAAGAGTGAATACATAGCCTGCAGTAGACTTTTGATCAATAGGGTCACCAGCCCAATCAGAATCAGTGAAACCAATCAACAATGGAGATGCTCCTACACTAATGAATCCTGAACTGAACTGTACCTCGAATATATCGAAGTATTCTTTTAGCTGCTTTCTAGTGACTTTCATGAGGTTGGGTCATAAACTAAGCAACAAGACCAACGACAAAGGAAAGGTCAGGACGAGTATGGGTTAGATACAGAAGTTTACCAACAAGTTGACGGTATAAGGTAGCATCAACTTCAGGGGTAGTACAAGTGACTGAAAGCTTGACTCCAGACTAAAAGGGAGAAGGGGCTGGCTTACAATCTTCCATGTGAATGTGGCGTAGAATATCGCAGGCATACTTGGAATGAGAACTGTAATTCCTTCTTTGGATTGCAATACTTGAAGACTAAGGAAATAATGCAAGTGTCCTAAGTCTATCATTTCAAACTTCTTTTGAGGCTAGACTTCACATGGTTTATATGGTTGGGATCACTACTAGTAAGGATAAGATCATCAACATAAAGAACAAGGATGATGAAGGACTTACCCACTTTCTTGGTGTAGACAGTGTTGTCAGAATGACACCTAGAAAAGCCATTATCTAATAGAAATCTATCCATTTTGGCATACCAAGCCCGAGGAGCTTGTTTGAGACCATAGAGAGACTTCCTAAGGCGACAAACAAGGCTAGAGTCGTTTTGGATAAAGCTAGGGGGTTGTTCCATGTAAATTTCTTCATGAAAATCTCCATGTAAGAAGGCGGATTTAGCATCCATCTAATGGACTTCCCATTTAAAGGAGGCAGCAAGGGAAAGAACAAGGCGGATAGAATTCATTTTGGGGATAGAATTCATTTTGGCAACAGGGGAGAAGGTTTCAGTAGAGTCAATGCCTTCAACTTGTGAAAATCCTTTAGCAACAAGACGAGCTTTATGTCTATCCACTTTTCCATCTAGTCCAAACTTTGTTTTGTAAACCCATCTGCATCTGACAAGTTTTCCTCCTTTTGGAAGAGGAACAAGATCCCAAGTATCGTTTTCCAATAAGGAACGATATTCCTCATTCATAGTTTCATCCCAATCTGGATGACCGAAAGCTTCTTCAAAGGTTTTTGGATTAGGATTTTCTGGAACTTGAGCCAATAAGGAAGAGGCTCTTTCGAATTGAGAACGTGTACGTCGTTAATCTGCAGGGTGACCTGCAATAGAATCTGCTGCATCTCGAGTAGAGCGGACCCATCTTGGAAGTTGTGGAGCCGAAGGAATATCTTCAAGAGGTGGAGGAGGATTGTCATCCTCGTTGTCATCATCTAAACTAGAAGGAATGCTATAAAAAATAGAAGAGATAGAGAGAGGTGGCACATATGCCGAATCAGGTTTGTAGGCCAAAGGTGGCACACCTGCCGAACTAGGCTTGCAGGCCGATATATTTTCATCAAATTTTACATATCTTCTAATGATTATATGTTTGGATTTTGGTTGAAGAAGTCTATATCCTTTGACATCTTCAGAATATCCAACAAAAATGCATTTTCACTCTTAGGTTTTAAGGCTTTATGTTTCGCATCTAGAATATGGGCCCAAGCATCACTTCCAAAAACACGAAGGTGACTTACATCTAGTTTGATTGAGCTCCAGGCTTCTTCTGGAGTTATATTCCTTAAAACCTTAGTAGGAGTGCGATTTACTATGTAATTTGCACAGTTAATTGCTTCTGCCCAAAAATTGAGACTAAGTCCTTTAGATTGAAGCATACAATCAGCCATTTCTTTTAAGGTGCGATTCTTCCTTTCAGCTACACCATTTTGTTGTGGAGTATATGGAACAATATGTTGCAATTGAATGCCATGCTCAGTGCAAAAGTTGATAAATTTGTTGTTAACATATTCTCTTCCATTGTCTAATCTTAACTTAATAATTTGATGTCCATATTGTTTCTCAACAAAGGCCTTAAAGGCCAAGAACATGTTAAAAACTTCACCCTTGAGTTTTAAGAAGTATACCCAAGTGCGTCTGGAAAAATCATCAATGAAAGTTAAGAAGTACTTGTGAAATTTTCAAGGAAAATATTTCTACAATACTTGGTTTATTTCTCCTACTTATGAGATAAGTTATTTACAGATGCTTCAGTAAATTCTAAAATAAACACATTTGCAGATCTTCACTAGCATTAAGAGCATAAGAACAGAAAGATAATTTCACAAGTAGCACAATAGAAACAACCACATGAACACATTTATTTTTTGACAATTGTCCCCGGAAAAACCCAATGTGGGAAAACCGGTGCAGCAGATGAGGGTTTTATATTATCTTCAGAAATGGAAAGTACATTTACAAGAGTCTGATGAGCAGAGAAAAATTTGCAAACACCTAGCTGAATTTTCTGGACCCTCCAGACAAATTTTTGACCCTTGGGGTGACCTCCTTCACCCTTTGCGTCATCTAGCGTGAGAGCTCTGCACAGTCTCTCCCTGGACTGCGTGATTTTGCGTGGAGGGGGTATTGCTGCTGATCATCTCACCCTTCTCATCCTCCTGACTTCTGGTTCCCGATAACTGACTTCTCCCTCCTCCTTCTGCTTCTGCAACCCCGCCTCTACAATCTCACCCACTGAAATCGAATTCTCTTGCTTTAGAATCGATTTCCTTCAGGTACTGAGAATGTCCTCGGCTTGATTTCCAAATGGCCCTCAAGTCTCATCTTATAGTCTTCTCGCTGATGAATCAACAACCAAGATTATATCGTTAATCAATGGCTTAGATTAAAAGATGACTTGATCTTCGTTTTCTAGAAGATTCACACTCTGCTCTATTAATACCCTTTAATTATTTAATTTCCCTAAGTTTAGACTTAGGGTCTGTATTAAAATAATTAATTATTTTAATAAAGTCATATCCGAGTGGAATTTCCACAAACAATTTCTGGGTTCTCTGAATAACTAATGTCCAAGCCTCTCTACCAAAAATGAGACTTAGAACACTTCCCGATGCTATAGAAATCAACAGTACTTGCAACCAGAGAAAGAAACAACAGGAAGTGGACCACATAAATCACTGTGCACAAGCTGCAAAGGGGCTGAAGCGTGCCAAGAGGCACGTTTGTCAAAACTATCCCGATGATGTTTTCCGAGTACACATCCGGAGCAAACACCATCTCGACAAGATACCATAGGAAGGCCCGTCACCATATTTTCCTTACATAGAGTTTGAAGAGAGCGATAGTTTAAGTGACCAAATCGATCATGCCAAAGTTTGCTCACATCATTATTATGAGCAACAAAAACAGAGGGAAGAGATGATGAACCAAAGTTGTCAAACTTATACAACCTTGTGGAATCATCAATAATGCTAGTAGCTAAAATATGTTTAGGATCTTGAGGTCCTTGATTACAACATCATGAGGTGAGAATTCTACTATTTTCCCTTCACTTGAATGAGTTATATGATAAACAGATAGAAGCTTGCATGAAAAGGTAGGAACACATAGTACATCATTAAACTGACCATTATCTAGATGAATGGTTCCAGATCCTACAACACTAAGAGATCTATCATCACCAACATAAATATGTTTGGTGTTACAATCATTTAAAGAAGAAAACATGGATTTATTTTTAGCCATGTGGTAAGAAGCTCGAGAATCAATGAGCCACTCATGAGAAGGAGAAAAAGAAGATACATTTAATGCATAACCAGATCTTGATGGTTGACAACCACAAGCAGAAAGTGCCATGCCTGAAGATTGTAATATCTCGTTTCGGGGATATCTCTAAAACACGGCAAACTCCAACCAGAGATAGACTGGGAGGGCATTTACCGGATATTCCGCCTCTGAAAAGAGGACGAGATCCGGAGGCTACCTGGCCCTTTCCAGACTCTGTCTAAGAGTGAAAGATAAACACACCAAGTGGTATAGAACTAGAATGCTCAAGAATATATAAAAATAACAGTGCAGCAGACATATAATAACATAGACAGAATATACGGCAACTCATCCAGAAATATAGAGAGGAAATGCTAAGCCATTTTATTAAACTGAGAAATACAATGAAGTACAATAGGTGATCAGAGTGATGGCACCTAAACTTGCTCAAGGCAAGTGAAGAAATACTCTCAGAATATACAGGAAATGGCTGCTCTCTGAACTGCATCCCAGCTGCTGGAAAACTGCCGTGTAGCTGCTACTACTGGAATGGACTGAAGTCTAGGGGCTGATCCCTTTGTCGGAATGAGCTGAAAATCTGCAATCCTCCTCTACTCACCAATCCCGACAAAACCCAGAAACCATATAAAAAATGGTCGACCCCCGAAAACCTCCAGAAAACATCCCCTTGGGGATATACGTTGGCCTCCAAGGCTCTGCGTAGAGGCGAAATGGAAATGACTGAAACACCGCCTCAAACTCCACCAAAATCCTCCCACAGGCAAAGGCTGATCCTCTGCTCAAAATCTCGGCTCAATCTCCTGCAAAAATCCCGATCCGGAGCACCTCCAAAATGGACTGCGTCCTCTCTCCCAGTGACTGCGCAGTCTCTATGAAAGCCCAGCTCCGCAACAAACCCAAACACCAAAACCTCTCACAAAATACTGAAGAAATAACCTTGCCCGAGCAGGCACTCGAAGTCCCCCGGGGCTAAGGGCGAGATCTCCGATCGGAGACACTCAATGCACTAAACAGTGCTGCAGACAGGCTAAACAGCCAGCGTGCTCAAGAAGACAAAACGTCTAGCTCAATATCATCAACAACAGAATGAATCAAATGAGAAGGCTCCTCCCTCTTTTATAACGTTGGCCTTCCTCCAACCCTAAGGCCATCTCCTCAACGTAGCCTCCATCTCTTGCCACGTGCCCAACCTCTCCTGCGTAGAAGCTTCTAGAGCTAACGTGGGCCTCCTCTCTACGTGGTGCTTGGCCCCCTTGGCTCCCCCTTAAGTCACAACGTTGTGCCACTAGGAGGGTGTTTTATTTCACTTAAGTGAGTTAGACCCTCTCCACTCACTTTTTATTTATTTATAAACTATAAACGGCAAAACTAAACAAAATCGAATATTCCAATTAGCCGTTGCTAATTAGGAATATTACAAAGATGAAGTTGAAGAGGTCTCCAAATTGATGTGGTGTTTCTTCATTGCTGCTTCCAATGCTTCCATCTTCTTAAAACTTTTGGACTCTACATGGCCATCACGATTACAAAAGTTGCAATGTTTATCTATTTTTTTCCCTTTGTTTTTAGTTGCCTTATCAGTTTGGTGAGGTGTTTTTTCAGTTTGCGGTCAAAATTCCTTAAGACCCTTGTTTGGTTTGGCTTGCTAAGGCTTTCTTAGAAGAGTTTCCAGTATTGATAAGACCAAGGTGTAAGAGTTTTTCTTGTTCCCTTATCAAAGAATCGCAAAAGGCATCAAAGGAGGGGGGCTTGTAGGTTGTTCCTTGAGAAATGAGGGCTTCTCTAATGGAATGGAAGGTGGAAACAAATACAGAGTATGCAGGTCCAAGCTTAGGAAGAATGGAATAGATAAGGCTACCATCTTCCTTTTTGACCTTACAACTTTCTAAAAGAAGTCTAAGGGTCTTGAATTTGGACAAAAAATCTTCAATAGAGGAGAAATTATTGGGTTCCAAAGTAAGCAACTCATTTTCAAGTTGGTGGGCCCTGATTTCATTTTGAATGCCAAAAACAGTATTTAGCTTTTTCATAGTTGCATCAGGGGTGTCAATTTCTTGGATATGAAATCGAAGATCTTGAGCAATGGACATTCCTATCAACCCTCGCGCTTGATCTTTTTTATTTTCCCATTTAGCGGCTTTATCTCCATCAGTAGGTTTAGTTTCTTGTCCTTAGGCTATTCTATAAAGCCCTTTACTTCTCAGTAAGTCTATCATGTAGGATAGCCATTGGAAATAATTGGAGTTGTTAAGAATAACCGGGCATGCACTTTCCATTTTTATTTTAAAAACTGAAGTTGAAAAAGGCTGAAACTAACTGCTCCAATGGAAAGATCTTGAAAAATTAGGCTGGTTCAAAAAAAAGGGCTCGGAAAATGGCTTCCGGATGAAGAAGTTATGCCTTTTTGAAAAAAATGTATTGTAGATGCCGAATAGTTACATGAAAGGTTGAAAGCTGATGATGAAGTTCTACTTTAAAAAAAAATCCCCCGCCCCCCTTTTCAAACTTAATACAATAAGCTCACTTATTAAAAAAACTACTTTATGTGACCCACTTTTATAAATAAGTGAGAGTCACTTTTACAATGTTACTTTTACATGTGCTTTTTATAAGAAAAATGGCAACAAAACTTTTACAAAAAGAAGCTTGAGACCAAGAGACTTGAACCAGAGACCTCTATTCTCATAAACTAACTTTACACCAAGTGAGCTAGTAAAAGGATTCTGTAATTGTTTGAAAGGAGGAAGGGTTTTTTTTTTACTATTTGATGTGCGTGCTTTTTCCTGCAAAAAAAAACACAAAATCCGTGCACAAAAAAAAACGAAATGCAAGTCTTACGGCAGAACGTCATATTTTTGGTTAGCCTTTTCGGCAACTATCATTTTTTCCGCTATTTCTAATTTCCCGAGATCGCACAAAGACGTGGGGAAAGAGCATACGTAGCAAAAAAAAAATCTCGTCTTCGTGTTTCTAATTTGCCGAGATTGCACACAGCACAGAGCAAAGAGCATACACAGAGAAAAGGGTATAGATCCGACAAATAAAAAAAACTATAAACCAAAATAAACAGAGGGAACCGAAATAAGCAGAACGATCAATAAATATAACTGGAAAAATGATACTTTATACGTCCAGATCTAAAATGACATAACTCGGGCAACTGGAAACCTTTTCGCATGAAACGAAAGAGATTCCTCGTTGTAACAGACGTTCCAAACACAACAGAGCAGTTCTCCTGGCCCGAAAGTGGTCAGAAATAGTAGATATAGAAAACGACAGTCGCATGCAGTCAAATCGGCTTCAGATTTGGATCAACAACGGATGCGGCCCTCAAAATGGCTCTGATACCATGTAGGAATTTACAAGGTAAGTTCCTTAGATCAAACACCAAAGTTCACCGCTCACAAACAGATCACTAATCAGTACACCAGTATATCACGTGGTTAAATCCCTCGAAGAGGGAACAGTCCACGGCCTGAGCCAACGCGGCCACTTCAGGCAATTTTTTAATATAAAAAATAAAATTTACATATGTTTCTCTCATAAACAGTTACCGGACAAATGACCCTCCATGCTCTTTAAATAGAGATCATGGACCAATCGGGTGTCAAGCCACAGATCAAGTGTCGTTAATACCGAGGAGGGAGTGAACCGTCGGATCACTACATATCGTGACCATCGGATTATAAGTTACAAATGTACATATTAAAGAAACACACTTTACCTAACTCTACACTAGACCAAGTTATACTTAACTATTTGCTATGTGTCAAAATATCTTAACAGGATTGATCGAAAGGGTAGAACCTGTTGAGAATTTGGTAGGGCATAGTTTAATTCAATTCTCTACTTGATAATTACTTGTGAACTTATTTCTCTTACTTAGGTCTTATCTTTGTTAGGTTGTTATGTCTTTCGTTAAGTCAATTATCAAAACACAAGAGACACAAGATTTAGGCTCTTCAAGACAAGGCCAAAACCTCTCCTTCTTGGAGAGGAAAACCCTCAATTAATTCTTCTTATAAAATTTTAGTTGACAAGTACCATGACCATGACATAGACCCTTGACTCTTGTATGCCTCCAAGACCTTATCACTGCTCCTTTCTCGGCTTCTTATGCTAATCTCCCTTTTCTGCACCGTTTTGCACCAATACTAGAGAACTCAATCTCTAACTGATGTGCTGCTCTTCTTTCTACTTCAACCTCCAAGAGACTCCTCTTTGACCTTCTTATTGTACTCAAGATATGCTAGATATAGTTGTTGTCCCAAAACAGAGATACTATACCTCCTTTCTTGATTTGACAATATTTCTCTTCTTTGCTATGTCTTCCTCCTTTTTAGCATTGTATTACGCATAAGATAACAGACCTGTCTCTTGCTGCAACTACCCTCGACCTTCCTGAAGTGACCGTGGTGTATTTGATCCAAAACAGAGAGTATTTATCACTGCTATACTTCTACTTGCCTTCCCTGAGTAGACCTATCTCTTTGATGTACTAAACCGCAGACTTATCCCTTCTTCTGCTTCAGACTTGATCGAAATTCTCTGAGATATCCGAACAATTTTATCTGTCATTTATGTGAACTCCACTGGGGTATTTATAGTGGTTTGACCCTGTAATTAGCCGACCTGACCAGTGAACTATTGTGACCTATTTTGAGCCGACCTTTCAAGGGATATTCTCCAGCATCTTCAAGTTGACTTGTGAAGCGTATCTTCCAACTATGATTACAAGGTCTTGAGGCATACTTTATACATTTTTACATGTGTAACAATACTTCATATAGATGACACTAAATTATGCATTTATGACAAGATGACAAATCCCTAAAAGATATCAAGAAGAAATATTTGACCTATAATAAAACTCCTTGTTCATGAAACCTATGAAGCAAGTACTTACAAAATACATTTTATTATCTGTCTTCTTCATTACATAAATTCATAATTACATAGTCATTATGAAGACCGAACCTAGTTACACTTTCCAACAAAACCCTTATTAACTTCTTGATTAATTGTCTCCAGGAGACAATTTTATTGAAATTTGTTGATGCATCTGCACCTATCAAAGATGCATGATTATTATGTTATTTGTTGGACGTGTTCATTCAGGAGGTAGGTCCACAACATATTGTTCAGGTCATAACGAACAATGTTGCAAATTATGTTGTTGCCGCATGCTTATGGAGAGTCATCCTAACTTATTTTGGACACCTTGTGTTGCACACTATATTGACTTGATGTTAAAGGACACTGGAAAATTTTCTTTTGTCAAGGAAATTGTTGAATCATCGAAAAGCATTACAAAATTTATATATAATCATGCATATGTGCTTCATTTGATGAGAACATTCACCAATAACAAGGAGTTGGCGTGCCTTGCTATTACATGGTTTTCCACTAGCTTCATATCTCTTCAGTCTCTCTTGAATTCTATGTGGGATGTGAAGAGAATGTTTCTTTCGGAGGAGTAGCATGCCTTATCATTTTTCCGCAAGCCAGAGGGAGAGGCCATATGCAGGCTAGTCTCATATCATGAAAGCTTTTGGGCAGGAGTGAGAGAGGTGTGTTCCATTATTGAACCTTTCGTAAAGGTTCTTCTATTAGTTGATGGAGACAAGCTCGCGATGGGCTACTTGTATGAGGCCATGCATAGGGCCAATGAATCCATTTGAAGCTATTATGTTGATAAGGGGGATGAGGGGTTTGAGAAACAACAATTGATATGAAGAGTGATTGATGAGCGATGGAACAATACACTCCATCATCCCATTCATGCTACATGGATCTACCTAAACCCTGCATTTTATTACTTTGGTTTCATATTTGTTGTTGAGGTCATGGATTGATTCTTTACTTGTGTTCAGAAGATGGTGTCATCTCCATCAGAACGTGCAAAAGTTTCCAAAGAAAAGGAGATATACACGATGGTAGGAGGCACATTCAACTTTGACATGGCTATCCAGGATATCACGACCAAAATGCCAGGTAAGCTTTAGTTTGTTCCAAATTTCATTCTCTTCATACTTTGTTTCAAGTTACAAGTTTTAACGTTTTTCTTATGTTTCTCTTATTTTTTGTAGATGTGTGGTGGAGAAGCTATGTTGGTAGAGTACCCAATCTCCAAAAGCTTGTTATTCGAGTGCTCAACCAAACATGTAGCTCCCTCTGATGCGAGCAACTGAGTGTATTTGAAAAAACACTAAGAAGTTATGTAATATGTTATAATTGAAAATTATTTTTTTGAATTCATTAAATAATAAAAATTATAATTTATGATTTTTATAATTATTAACTTATAATTTATGAGTCTCATTGTGTTGAATATTGTAACTAAGTTCGGTCTTCATAAATTATATTTGAGTCAATATTTTATGTACTTGTCAAAAGAATAAAGAAAATAATTTTATATTATTATTAAATGACTTATTAAAGCATGGGTTTCATGCTTGGGTCATATTACTTTACGTCAAAGACCCCATTGTGGACTTGAACGATTTATTTTGAATTTATAGAGTCATTACAGATTTAAATTGACCCATACTAAGCTTTTGAATCATGTAATGAGGTCAAGTAGCGAGTCAAATATGGTTTATGGAGCCTCCACATCAAGTCGGCCTTCAAGGGATCAAGCCGGCCTCAAGCCCAGAAATTCGAGCTCATCAGAAGCCCATATATACAGGGAGATCGAACTCATTTGGAGACAACTCACTGTCACACAGAAATTCGATATCTGTTGCTGCAAGGGAAAAAATGCTAAGTCAAGGAAAGGGTCAAAAGAAGTGCGAGTTTAGACAAGCTAAAGGATTGAAGAAAAATCGAAATTTTGGTGTTTCTCTCTCTCTCTCTCACGTGCCTTAGATTGGAAAATCAAAGTCCCTCTTTGTTTTGCTGCTGCCAGTTGCTGCTAGTTGCTACATGTTGTTGTTGCCAAGAGAAGAATAGGTCGAAGTTTATTTTGCTGGGTGTCGTTGTCTTAAGAAGTTGTATTGGGTCAAAATTGAACTCCTAGAAGCAAGATCGAAGTCTTTCCTCCAAGATCGAAATTCCAGAAGCAAGGTCAAAGTTCCAAGATCTAATGAAGTGCCACATAGCGCTGTTGTTGCTGCTAGATTGAGGTAGGATCAAAAGGAAGGTTGACTTTGTGTGGAGGAGGTCCGAGTCAAGGTCTAGAGTTTCAAGAATACTATTGAAGGAAGAATAACTGACTGGGTTTTCCCCTAGAGTGGGGGTTTTCCCTGACTGTTGGCCTATATTTGGTGTCCTTGATCTATGTGCTTTTGCTGTGATATTTGCTTGATGAACTAAGAAGAAAGAAGACACGAAGAATATAATAAGAATTAAAGAACATCACAACTTAGAAGTAAATAATCAAGAACAAGAGAATCTTTCTGCCTTTCTGATTCTCTAACATGGTATGAGAGCTTTGGTGAAGAAAGAAGGAAAAGGCAGTCTCAAGGAATTGATCAAGGAAACATACGAAGTTCATAAGAGGTAACTCTTTAAGAAGAAAAGTTTTCACTACCTTCAAGAAATATGTCTAAAACTATCAAGGGAGAGAACAAGCTTGAAGGAGCTTCAAACTATAGATCTTGGAAAAAGAGGATTGACCTCATCCTTGAAAAGAAAAAGTTCATAGATTTGGGAAAGGGAAAAGTGAAGAAGCCCACATAAGACTCCAGTGATGCATATAAGGTGAAATTTAGAGAATTGGAATTAGTGGCTATGACTCTAATGGTTGAAGGCATAAAGGACAACCTTGTCCCCTTCATAGCAAACATTGATCATGCCCAGGAAATGTATGAAGCCTTGTCAAAACTATTTATCATCAAGAACATTGGAAAAGTGGCAAGCTTGAAAAATGAACTAAGGACTACTAAGATGACCAAGGATGATACTGTAGCCACTTTCTTTGTGAAGATAGCAAGAATAAGAGATGATCTTATTGCCATCAATGAAATAGTGATAGACAAAGAACTTGTGATCATAGCCTCACTAGGGCTGCCACCTACTTGGAGTGGATTTGCTTCAGGTCTCAACGGTTGGAAATATGCTCCCACCTTTGAGGAACTATGGACACCCTGCAGTCAAGAAGAGTTAAGAATCTCATTAATAAGCAACAATGAAGAAGTCTCAAGTGCTTATGTTGCTCATCAAAAGGGAAACTTCAAGAATATAGGGCCAAGGAGGAAGGTTGATATGTCCAAGATTAAATGCTATCATTGCCATAAAATGGGGCACTATAGAAGTGAGTGTGTACATCCCTAAAGGAAATAACCAAGAGAATAAAACGTAACATGACAGTATATATACTTAAAATACAATGCTTTCTAAAATCCGGTATCACTGAATAATTACGCATAGAATACCAGAAAACTGAGCCATTTTATTAATCTGAAAGTACATAGAGAGGAGTACAAGATAATCAGAATGAGTGCACCTATCCTTGCCCTAGGCAAGTGGAGACCCTCTCAGAAAAATAAGAAATGACTGCTACAGAAACTGCATCCCAGCTGCTGGAAGGAACTGAAGCTAGGGGCTGATCCCCTTGCCGGAATGAGCTGAAAATCTACCGATCACCTATACTCGCTGCTCCGGACAAAACCCAGAAACCGTGAAGCAAATGGACCACCTCCGAAAATCGCCCCCAGAAACCCTCCTCCTACAAAAACGTTGTGCCTTCAGGAACAGCTCAGAAGCTCAAGAAATATGCTGGCAAAAGGGCTGGATCTACCCACAAATCCTCCAGATGAGATGACCAACTCCTCAAGGCCGAAAACACTGAAAAATGCTGCCAGAACCCCACATAAAGACCCTACTCATCAGATCTGCGTCCTCCCTGACTGGATCTGCGTCCTCTCTGCCCAGATCTGCTGGATCCGAGTCATACAAGGCTGGATCTGCTACTATCTCTCCAGATCTGCGTCCCACAAGGCTAGATCTGCTGCTAGCTCTTCAGATCTATGCTAGATCTGCCAATATCTCCTCAGATCTGCAACCTCAAAGGCTGGATCTGATGTTATCTCTTCGCATCTAGGCCGGATCTTCGCCAATATCTCTCGTATCCGGCACCCTGCCGGATCTAGTGCTACTCCCTCCGTATCCGCAACCTCCATGCAATCCGTATCTCGCAAATATCCGCCGTATCTACAATCTCCAAGGCCGGATCTATCAATGTTTCCTTCGTATCCGCGTCCTCCTCTTCCCTCTCCGCTAAACAAATATTCTCATCACAAGATCAGACCAAGGCCTTTCCACACAACACAACCGAAAGATAGAAATCAGAAATTAACTTCATTTATATGCACCTAAGCTCCCTAAGCTAAGGGTGAAACCAGTAAATAACCTTACTAGGAAGGCACCAACCCCCGAGGCTAAGGTGAGATCTCCCAATGTGAGACACTCGTGGCACTAAACAGTGGCCGCAGACCGACTAAACAATCAAGTGCACAAGGTCCAAAAGTCTAGCTTCCTAATACATTTTTCAAAATCATGAATGATCCAAATGAGGTGAGAACCTCTCCTTTTATAATGCCAAACTCCCTCCAAAACTTATCTCTCCTTTGACCTGCGCAGTTTACTTTGGGTCAGCCTGATGCCTCCCCCATCATACTCATGTGGACCCCCAAGGCCCCCTCTCTTAAGTTACAACGTCAATCTACTAGGAAAAGAACACTTTATTATAAAGTGAGGTGACTAAAGTGAGGTGACCCCTCTTATTTCTCACTTTATTTATTATGTCTAGCTAAAGCGGAAAAATAAAGAAAAAATGAAATATTCCAATTAGCAAGGCTAATTGGGAATATTACAGTCTCCCCCGGCAAAACGTTGCTTGTCCTCAAGCAACTGAAGTGATGGATGCTGTAAAGTCTGCTTGCTCTCCCAAGTGGCATCCTTATCCGGCAAAAATTGCTTGTTCTCAAGCAATGCTTGAACAAGCCTACTCTCTAGCTGATGCTCCCTGCCGATACTGCAAAATGTGCCTGGGTCCCACTGAAACCTCTCTGTCTCCTGCATCACCTCGACATGAAGGGATATCTCAATGCCAGGATCCCAAACTGGCCTCTCATGGTACCAGCCAATCAATAGTCCTCCCGGATCCCATCGCCACTGTGGCCAATAATCGTACAAGCCCCATGGCTCGGACTGCTCACTGCCTCTAGCTATGACTGGAGACCATGACCGCCACTGCTCTGCATCTATGGCTGTGTAAGTTGTCCCATCGACTGTGCACCAGCTCATCATCTCTCTCCCATCAAGGCATGGAGTCGAAAATATAATGAGGAATATCTCCCCCCTGTGGATCCTCCATCTCCAAGCAATCATCCAGACCAAATGAGCCACCTCCCAACAAGGCAACTCCCAAAAATCTCCTTCCACCTCAAGCTCTGGTAATGAAGGTGGGCTGAAAATATGAACTTGGCAAGCATCATAGCTTACCTCATGCCGTCCTTCTCTCCACTCATGACAAGTGTAGAGTCTATGCTGATCCTGGGCTGCAAAATCATTGCCCTTCAATGGCAAAGTGAAAAACAATCCACCATAGAAGGTTCCTCCATCGATGAAGAACAAGCTGGCCCAAAACAAACCATAGTGCAGTCTCATCCACTGCAACCGCAGAAAATCACATGGCAAGCAATGTACAAGATCCAACACATCTACTAATGGATAGCAAATGGCTGAATATGACAACAACATAGGTCCAAACACTTGCCCATGGCTGTAAATATCAATCTCATGGCCCACATCAAAAGAGAACGCATACATAGTAGTGGTGGCCATGCCCCCTCCCATGCTCCCATTAGAACATGTAGTGCAGAAATTGTGAGAATTTTTCCCACTCATGGATACATCCAGCTCATGTGTCTCCCTCATAATCAAGCCTCCCATACAAATCTGATATATATCAGCAAATGAAGACATGATCAGCAGCAAAATGAAGGAAATGCCGAAGGGCTCATGTGGTGCAAGAAGATAATCCTCCTTATGCTTGGAAACCCAAGTCAAGAAGAATAGGCCATAGATGTCTCTATCATCATTACTTCTTGTAAGTGCAACAAATATGAAGTGATCCTGGGACCTATGGGTTATAGATCCACCATATCTCTGCTGCGCATACTTCCTCCATAATGTTCTGCTCCAAGGTGACAACGCCGTGAGCTCATGCAAATGAGTTCCTGTCAGTACAAGACTCTGTTCTTTGACATGCTCCTTGTCAAAGACTCCTCTAATAATGCTGCAATAAATATGGAATACCTCCCAAGGTGGAAGTGCTTCCCAATCAAAGACCATGGAGATTGTGCCATCTCCTTCTCCTGCAACATCATACAAAGTGTGAGAGCAAATCTGCCCCTGCTCTCCTAGGAACAACCCAAGCAACAAGACATTGTGTTGCCTCTCCATACCTCCATCAAACAACTCATGTGATGAAGACACAATGAATGATATGAGTAACACATCAACACCATGCATCCATACTCTATGCTGCTCCATGATGCAAGTATCCATCCATCTTTTCCCCCTCCTCCTACTCTTCGGAAGAGTGTTTGCCAAGTGATGGCCAAACTCTTTCAAGAGTAACCAGCGCAGCCAAGCCTCCTGCTGCCTGGTGTCATAGATATGTAAATAGCCTCCTAGCTCCTTGCTCATCAACCACATCCACTCAATACATTGTGGATGCCTCCTTCTCCTCATCCTGGTACTCCTATCTTCCCAAATCAAATTTCTGATTTTGCACTTCATGGGATTTTGGAATATAAACTTCTCAAGGATCAATGAGACCCTATCAAGACTCAAATAGGTGGTAGGCAAAAACCTCCCATCATGGTGTGTATGGCTCAAGGGATGTCCAACATAAGCATGAGAGACGTTATCCATCCGGAGATGTCCCCCATCTTCTATCTGCTCTTGTGAGAAGGGAAGAAAGTCATTGCACCCCATGGTGTGTCGAAGTGCATCTCCAGCGAGATCTCTCCTTGAGACCTCCCTCTCATCCATAGTCTGCTCCACCGAATACCAACTCAAAATCTCTCGCCATCCAATCTCAACACGTGGCTGCTGTACTCGGTGCAACTCTGATCGTCTCATACCACTATCCAAGTCAACATATGAGACCTGACTAGGTGGCTCTACCTCTCTCTCTCCAACGGGAAGAGATGACCCAACAATACTGCTAGTTCCATCCATGCATGCCTGAAGGGGAATGATCTGACGCTCCCTCGTGCCCTCTGGTTGTACCATCAGGGAATCCAGTTGTTCCCCAATGTGGACCAACTTGGCCGCCGACTTGGCACAAGTCACTCTCATACCCTCCAGCTCCTGGTCCTGCAACAAAATGGTCTCCCGTACTGACGCGGCCTTCTCCCTCAAAGCTCGAAGGTCCGTCCGAAGCCGATGATACCGCTGTCTGCGACCATCATCCGACACCTCTGTATCTCCAAGTGCCTCATCGATAGTGGATATATCTCCTGATACCTCACCCATCTGTTGTGTGCTGCTACCACCCGAAGTCTCAGACATGGCTCCAGTCATCACCTCAGTGGATGGCTCTACCGGGGTAGGCTCTATCTCCTCTACTACGATATCAACCGACACGGTCAAGGAGGTCTCCAATAATGGTGAGTCCTGCGTCACACTAGGTGTAACCTCAGGCTCCCTGCAATCCTGTGTGTCTTCTTCCTCCAAGTGTGAGGTAACCATTTTAATGGTTTCCCTCTCCGATACTCGGTCAAGCTGGAAAGAGGTGTCCAACTTGTCCACTGTGCGCTGTAGGTCCCTATCACGTGAGTGCTTGTTCCCTCTCGGAAAGTTGTGAGGTCTACTATCACGCTGGAGCTGATCATAATCTCTGCTAGCTGTGCGGTGGTGGTCTCCACCATGATGATGCCGGTGTCCCTTGTGTTGATCATGGAGTCTAAAGCCATAACAGATCTGGGTATATTCCTCGAAGGGGAGAGCATCCATGAATGCCTGTCCGAGAGCATGATAGTTTGCAAGAATGTCAGCCATCCGAGCTGGATCTACCTCTCGTTGTACTGTTATTCCTGTGTCCTCTGGCAAGGATGTGGGCATAGTGGGACGTGTGGGTGTACATGAATCCATATGCCGAGTGGCATCATACCGAACGATCTGAAAACCCCTAGGGAGTTCTCTCTGACTGACCTCTACGGCTGCAAATCTCTTGGTTACATCCCGCATGAATGTATCCATCTTCTCAGCCAACTTCACCATCATGTCCTCCATTGGATTCCGCTGATCTGTCTCCCTAAATCTCCTCTTATCCACATCACCTGCCATCAGCTCTTTCTGCTGTGTGTCTACAGGCTCCTCAGAAACTGCACGGTTGCTGCAAAACCATACTGTTGCTTAACTTCGACCTCCGATTTACCCACTGAAAACTACTCGGAAAATTCTAGGAATTTGGGAAAGTGATCCTCACCCAAAACCCAGAAAAACCCAGAAAACGTTTTTCCTAATTCCAAACTTCGAAATTTGACCCTTTTTATTTTGGCCCTTTTTCCAACTGCGTTTCTGGAATTGCAACAGCTATTGCTCTGTATGATCTCCTTTCTGATGTCATAGACCACAGGCTGAGCCAGAATTAGGCTCTGATACCACTGTAATATCCCCAAAGGGAAATAACCAGTAATAAACAGAAATTTGCCAAACAGATATAGAATATGCAATGCTGAATCAGATCACTGAATAATGACACATAGAATACCAGAAAACTGAGCCATTTTATTAATCTGAAAGTATATAGAGAGGAGTACAAGATAATCAGAATGAGTGCACCTATCCTTGCCCTAGGCAAGTGGAGACCCTCTCAGAAAAATAAGAAATGGCTGCTACAGAAACTGCATCCCAGCTGCTGGAAGAAACTGCCGTAAATTGCTGCTACTGGAATGAACTGAATCTAGGGGCCGATCCCCTTGCCGGAATGAGCTAAAAATCTACAGATCACCTATACTCGCTGCTCCGGACAAAACCCAGAAACCGTGAAGCAAATGGACCACCTCCGAAAATCGCCCCCAGAAACCCTCCTCCTACAAAAACGCTGTGCCTTCAGGAACAACACAGAAGCTCAGGGAACACGCTAAGAAAAGGGGCTGAATCTGACCACAAATCCTCCAGATAAGATAACCAACTCCTCAGGGCTGGAAACACTGAAAAACTCTGCCAAAACCCCACATAAAGACCCTACTCATCAGATCTGCGTCCTCCCTGACTGGATCTGCGTCCTCTCTGCCCAGATCTGCTGGATCTGAGTCATACAAGGCTGGATCTGCTACTATCTCTCCAGATCTGCGTTCCACAAGGCTAGATCTGCTGCTAGCTCTTCAGATCTATGCTAGATCTGCCAATATCTCCTCAGATCTGCAACCTCAAAGGCTGGATCTGATGTTATCTCTTCAGATCTAGGCTGGATCTGCCAATATCTCCTCAGATCTGCAATCTCCCAAGCTGGATCTAGTGCTACCCCTCCAGATCTGCAACCTACAGAACCAGATCTGCAAATATCTGCTCAGATCTACAATCTCCAAGGCTGGATCTATCACTGTGCCTTCAGATCTGCGTCCTTCTTCTTCCTACCGGAACAGCGTCCTTACTCCAAGACCGATCGCGTCCTTTCCCCACAATAACTCAAAAGATAGAACTCGTAAATTAACCTTACTTAGGGCGGGCACTCGAAGTCCCCCGAAGCTAAGGGTGAAACCAGAAAAACCTTACCAGGGCAGGCACTCGAAGTCCCCCGAGGCTAAGGGTGAGATCTCCGACCGGAGACACTCGTGCACTAAACAGTGCTGCAGATCGACTAAACAACCGGCGTGCGGAAGCAGACAAAAGTCTAGCTCTCAATATCAATATCAAAATATGCATGATCCAAATGAGGTGAGAACCTCTCCTTTTATAATGCCAAACTCCCTCCAAAACTTAACTCTCCTCTGACCTGCGCAGTTTACTTTGGGTCAGCCTGATGCCTCCCCCATCATACTCATGTGGACCCCCAAGGCCCCTCTCTTAAGTTACAACGTCAATCTACTAGGAAAAGAACACTTTATTATAAAGTGAGGTGACTAAAGTGAGGTGACCCCTCTTATTTCTCACTTTATTTATTATGTCTAGCTAAAGCGGCAAAATAAAGCAAAATGAAATATTCCAATTAGCAAGGCTAATTGGGAATATTGGCGTAACGTTCTCATAATCCTAGAAACAAGAAAAGAGATAGAGATCATGAAAATGTGGCTGAAGAAGTATCCTCTCCCAAGAGAGTGAAGCCCAAAGAGAATGACATAAGGGACTTACATTACTAAGCCCCTTGTTCCTAACTTTAGATATTTCATTTGTATATTTTATATTTAGTTATAGGTTTAACATCTTTTTTGGAAAGACATTTTCTTTTTTTATAAGTTTGTTAGGTAGCCCTCAAAGCTTTGGAGGGAGCCCGCAACAACTCTTCCAGACAAGTATCTCATTATCTCTCAATTTGGTTTCATATACTTATTTAAAGTTTTGATTACATTAAATACTAATCACCTTTCTATCTCTATTTCCTTGTCAAGAATCATGGGAGAAGGCCTCAAGGATTAAGAAAGAAGGCCTCACAAGACAAAGCATTGGAATCAAAAAGGTTTGTCAAAGAATTGAAGGTATGTCTTAGATTATAAAGTATTGTTATTCTCTTTATCCATTCTACATTACTAACTGTTGTTGTGTCTAGCTCTCCTGAATCTTAAAAGATTCTTGTTTGGGATGATTCATCATCTGATGCATTTACCCATCTTATGTTGAGAATTTGGAGGGTTGGAGATTAATTTAAATTCTCTTCTTGATAATTACTTGTGAGCTTACTTGAGTTATTTATGTCTTCTCTTCTTTAGCTTGTTTAATCTTTCATCAAGTCAATTATCAAAATACATGAGAGACACAAATTAGGCTCCTAGAGCCAAGGCAAAACCTTTCCCTCTTTGAGAGGAAAACCCATGAGAAGTTCTTCTTATAGATCTTCAAATGACAAGTACCATGACCTATGGATGCTTCCAAGACCTTGATACTTCTTCTTTGTCGATCTTCCATGCTAACCTTTCTTTCTTGCACCAATCTGTATTGTCCTTTCTTTTATTAACTGTGAGAGGGAAGGTAAATCATACATTTACCTTCCTCTTTTTTCTTATCCAACAATGACCCTTAACTTTCACATCCACTTTAGACCTTAATACTACAGACCTAATTCCATCATAGACAGTAGGTGCATATTAGTGAGATTGCCAGAATCTCTTATTCTAGACTTGACAGCAACATGCATACATTCATCCGCATCATAGTAATCCACATACATCATGGTGATCCGCTGAACTTAACACTGTTCCACTTCAGAGAAAAATGACACTTCTATACTACACTTTTACACAGAGGAATCCACAAACTTCAGCTTTAGAAATCCGCTTTTACAATTTCAGTAAATCCGCATTTTATATCTCCTTAAATCCGCATATATATAATTGTAGTGTTCTCATATTGAGATCCTATTCAAATCCCCAGAAATCCACATTGTATACCCTGTAACAACTTCAGGAAAATCCACATTTTATATTCTGTCATAACTTCAAGAAATACACATTGTTTTTCACTTAGAGAATCCACAATCTGCTTTAGATATTCCGCACTTCTACCTTAGAGAGATGCACAGAGACTTGGTGTATAATAGACCGTAGAGACCGTGTATATATAGTGGCAGTCTCCCTGTCTTTAGGCCGACCATCCATTAGGTTGTAGGCCGACTTGACTGTGAGTGTGAAGGCCGACTTTATCATTTATTTCCAGCGTTGATATAAGGACTATTTCAAGCCATTCTTCCACAACTTCTAGGACAAGGTCTTGGAGCACTAGATCCTTCACATATATATGACACTAAATTATATTTTTTCCGAGAAGATAAGATAAGATAAGATAATTTTATTAATGTCCATCGAATGACCACAAAAAGGTCAATGGGACTGCTGGTTACAATGATTTCATCACACTAGCTGGTGGACCAAACGGTCCCCTTTTCTTCATAAAAGCAAGAAATACAAGCTAAGAGGAGTACAAAAGTAAAGCCTGGATGGCTGAATGTCTGAAATGCCATGATAATGAGCTGCAATGAGGAAGTACTGGAGGAGAAGGATGAGCCTCTTGAATGGAGAGAGAGACTCCTTCTCCTAACCACCGATGCCGATAGAAGAGGACTGAAGGAGACTCATCAATGTCTGCTGCTTTGCGGAGGAGCCGAATCTGGACTGGAGCTGCTGCTGCCTGGAGGATTTGGGGCGCCCCCTGGTTGGAGGGTGCCTGGCTCTGGACTGCCGGAGGGGGGGTCTGGTGGGATGAGAGACCCGGAGCCGTACTGACCTGGGCTTGTGCTCTATGGAACAATCGGGGGTTCTTTTGGTGTCCTGTGATGCTGAGAGTACTTTGAAGAAGTCTGTGATCCTCTAGGTGGTGGCCGAAGTAGATGGTGACTGGAGAAGAGTCGAGCGGTACCTGAAAGTCTCGACATCTCTGATTCGGATATCTAAGGAAGTTGGCCAGGTTCTGGGGGCCTCTGAAAAGGCAGTAAAAGCGCCTGTGGATCTCATAGTAGACTGGACATCTGAAGATGGAGTGTGACTCAGTTTCGACCTCCTGAAGGTGGCAAAGCTGACAAATCCTCTCTGTCCTGTCAATATGGTGATTTGTTTCTACCCGGAGCCTGTGCGACCCAACTTTGAGCTGCCCCAGAGGGATCCTAAGGGCATGCATCCAATGCTGGAGGGTGTAAGAGGGTCGAGTGATGAGCCCATCTATGATCTCCAAAAAGTGTTCAACGTAAAAGGCCATTTTTGGGCGCAGACCGCCTGGAGGATTAACCCATGTGGTTTGGATATACCACCTGTAGATGTCCTCCCTGATAATTTTGTTAAGATCCTGCTGGTTTGGGAGAAGGTGCCCCGGGGCGTTCAGTGAATACTAAAAGGGGGGGAGATGATCAGTCTGGATACCAATAAGACCGAGGAGCTCTGTCGCCCCTGCGAACCAGCATTTGGTGCGGCCAGTCTGGTTATGAGCGATGTTCTCCGAGGAGCAATAAGCCAGGTAAGGGTTTTCGTTTCTCCCCTCTGTCGTGTCTGCCAGGCCACAGATCCGATGAAGGTAAGAGACTATCCCGAAGATTGCCTCTAGGCGAAAGGGCCTAGCTCCAAACTCTGCCAGGATGATGTTATGCGGGACAGTCTGCTTGCACCGGATGAAGCGGCGCAGGAGAAGAGTCTGGACTCGCTCCACCGAGGCCCAATCAAAGTCCAGTAGTGAGGGACCCCAAACCTCCGAACCATAGAGCACAGTGGGACGGATCAAGGCGTCCATGATGTTCATTTTGGATGGGATGTCCTGGAAGTGATGGCGGAAGCACTGTCTCTCTAGAAGAGCCAGGGAGCCATAACCTTTGTTTATCCTGGGTTGGAGGGCCAGCCGAAGGCTGAAGCGGGGACCCGAGAACTGCACCCCCAAGTAGATGTAGCTGTTGACGACCTCAATTTCTTCCCCCTTGAAAAGAAAGTGGAAATTCAGGGACTTCTTCACCCCATTGAAGATTACCACTTTGGTTTTACTCAGGTTCACCGTCAAGTGACGAAGGTCACAGAAAGCTGTGAGGGCGTCAAGGTGTCTCTGTAGCCCTTCTGGGAAGGAGGCCAGGAGAACAATATCATCGGCGAAAAGTAGAATGGAGATCAGAACCTGGTGAAGAAGGCACCCATCGGACTCTTGGATATGCTCCCGGAGGATAGACTACAGCTCATCAATGTAAATCCCGAAAAGGGTTGGGGAAAGCGGGCACCCCTGTTTGACTCCAATGGTGTTGCGGATGAACTCCAACATCTCCCCAACCGTGCGGAGGCAGTGGGTCTGGACTCATAGAGACATATGATGACGATCGACAAAAACTGGAATAGCGTCAAGAAGAAGTCTATTTAACTTATAATAAAATCTTGCTCATGAAACCCATGAAGCAAGTACAAAATACATTTTTATTATTTTTGTCTTATTTACATAAAATACATAATTACATAGTCAATATGAAGACCAACCTAGTTACATTTTTCAACACTCCCTCTTAACTAGGGTACTATTCATACAAGCACATGCTCTCTTTCAAACTGAAGAATCTCATTAGAAGAATCGGATTGGTAATCGCATCTGTATAGCATCATATACCAACATTGTCCTAGTGCAAGGCCTTGACTAACAACCCCATCTCTCAATGAGACAATGGGCTACAATGTTGGCGAGACACATGCCTTATAGACACCAAAGTCATTGTCTCTTTAAGGTACATACTCCACCCAGGTGTTCCCAAAGTATGACCTTCTTGGACTATTCTTCTCTGGGGTAGCCAACCCTCAAAGAATATCCGTCCTCGACTACTCTTATCTTGAATGCCCTATCGCATTCTCAAAGAGTATCGAATGCCAGATGATTACCCAATCCTCCATTATGTCTTCCAGGTGAAGACTAGAATGATGTTTTTATCCATTCTCTCCACATGGCCTTCACTAAGACTTACGACCGTTAGTCCTGGTCTAGTGCATGACACATGTATTAGAGAATCAAATGTCACTCCCGGACATACTTCAAGTTTCTTCCAAGTAAGAAACTTACCACCAGGCTCCCTCTCAATCAGGTTCCTACAGCAGCAATCCAACTACTCATGAAGAATTCCTCCCCTCGATGTCATGGATTTCAATATTGAGGAATCTTCAACTTTTGGCTTCATAGGGCACAGATCATCCATCACTTTCAGTCACAAGTCATGTCCACTATCAAAAAGTGATTCATCAGTATTTCTCATCTAGTCCATCATTACGCCATGCTGCTTTCCATCGAATCATCTCCAAGGATCATACATCCTTTCTCATGATTAGCATCCCTGCACAAATTCATCCAGATAAACATATACATATGAACCTTTTTAAAACAAAAGTTACCTCAGTGATGATCTTTCACCATGACATCTTCCTGTAGGCATTGGCATCCTTTATTTAGATTGACACATCTCCTAATAATATGTTTTGTCAAGGGTCTTCTTCTTTACCGGACCTCTGTCAGAGTCTACATATCCTCCCAGGAGATCTCCTAGTCACATCTTCTTGGCTTCTGGATGATAATTGCCTCTTGACATGGTTGCATTTCATGATCTCTTCCTTTCTACGCATTCTTCATTCCCAGGAACTTACAAATTTTCCAGTTCCTCGTTCATGTACAACCATCTCATATTCCATGAGAATATATTATGTTGATTTCATCTGTCAGTGCACTGAGAGATCCTCCTTCATAGATCATACTTCTAAATATAGAAGTCTATTACCTGCAACCATATGACAGGACTTCACAACATCTAGTGTCAGCATATAAATATATACATACCTCATACCTTTTCATTTAAGTCATCCTGTAGCATTTTTACTAGAATGAAGAGTTTCATTCCCTTGGCTTGCTCCATCAATACGTCATCACATCACCAAATTCTGTAGCATGGAATTCTTGATGAAACCATTTTGCTTTCTTTCTAATTAGTGAATTCATAGAGAACTCCATTAGAAGAATATCAGCACCAATTTTCATGATGACCTTTGATCTTTGATAACTGCTTTCCATCAGTGAGGTTTTCTAGGAGTTATTTTATCGAGATCTCCCACCATGCTTCGATGATGCTCTTTTATACACTACTTCCTATTATACTATTTTACAACCAACAAAAATCACTTAAAGGGGAAGATGATCTCAATCATAGTGGAGATCCCTCGCTTCTTCTTTCTTAGATTTCTTTGCATCAGGTTCTTCTCTTATATCTGAGATATGGGCTTCTTCCCTATTTCTCTTGTCCTTTTCAGTTTTAGGACAATCTATTTTATAATTCCCAAGTTCATCACATCCAAAGCATCATGCTCTGTCCATATTATTCTAAGGACCAAACTTACCGAATCTTCCTTTCTTCCTTGACGTGGCTGCAAAGGCTTTATTCCCTTCACTTGATCCTGTAACACCTTCGGTTCTCAATCTTGTTTCCTCTATTTTACATAGAGACCATAAATCGTGGAATGGTGTGGCTTCTTTCTTCCCGTATAAACTTGAAGTGAAGTTATCCCATTCTTCTGGCAGAGCATTCAGCATCACTGAAGTCATGTCAGTGTCATATTACTTCTCCCAGTTCCTACAGTTGATCTTAGAGAGATTGCTTCTCCTTCAGTACTCACAGAGAATAGCTCCGCCAATTTCTCATATATTCCTTTTGATGATTCTAGATTTGATACATTGGAGATGAGAGAGTCTTTTATGGATTTTGTAAAAATCCTTTGGGCTCTTATATCTCCCTTCATGTATTTGGCATGACTTCATTGTCCTTTTCTACCATGCAAGAAAGATTGAAACCCTAACCAATTTGTTGCTCTCTTTGCAAAGAAGACATTTTGATAGATGCTTTTCTTCTTCAATCATCTTTCTTGTTGATAATGATGAAGATGATGGCAGGAACTCCCTCTTAGATTGATTTCAAAGTAGGTGATCTTGGATCCTTGATAACCAAGGATTACTTCAGAATCAAGATGTCTTCAATAGTGTTGTGAGGTGCTTAATGATGTGTCTTCCAACAATGTCTTCAATATCAAGAATCTTTGATGTCAAAGATTACCTCCTCGATATGTGGATTCCTTGAATAAGGTTGAAAGGCTTCTTGGGATGGCTTGAGGATTTCCTTGCAAACTGACTTGACATTTCAATGTAGACTTTGAGTGTTGCTTTGATGCTTTCTAGAAAACTGAATTTTGATCCTTGAGTGTCTTCTTGTTAAATAGCCCTTTGTCTTTAGCACCTTAGCTCTGATACATTGTTGAGAATTTGGAGAGCTGGAGATTAATTCAAATTCTCTTCTTGATAATTACTTGTGAGCTTACTTTGTGAAAAATCCTAAATCTGGATTCCTACTGCAATAAATCTGGATTCCTACTGCAATAAATCTGAATTACTTCTCCTATTATTTTTCATAATTATTTCATTATAGTGAAATATCGAAGTAATTACTGAAGCAGTCTACACAAATAATGTTGCAGAAAAAATAATGTTGCGGAATAAATCTAAGTGCTGAAACAAACTGAACAAAAATACAATGAAAAACATCCACATTTGACACACTTATTTTTGGACTAAGTCCCCGAACAAAACCCAACTCGGGAAAACCGGTGCAGCAGATCTGAGGGTTTTGTATTATTAAGCAGCAGAATCTTGAGTACAACTAGGGTGCCAATATCTGGCTCACCCTTCAGAGAAAATATAGGCAAGAAAAGAAATGTGAGGTATACCTCACTCTGCAAATCCCTGGCTGATCTGAACAACGCTGGTGAAGCCCTTCTCTGCCTCCCACGTGATGCCTGCAGGCTGAGTAAACTTGCATGGGCAAGGCGAAGAAGCCTATCTTCACCTCTCTCTACAACGCGTGGTGATGCAGCCGGAGTTTGGCCTCGGCTCAGAAGCCGGCTTCTAGCTAATATCGGAATAAATCAGAGAAGACCTTTGCGTCACTTACCAGCGTGATTCCCTTCGAAGGCTGCGCCACCCCTCAGGTAGCTACGGTGCCTCTCTGTGTCATTTGTTGCCTCTCTCGAAATGGTGGCTGGTCCTCCGACCGATTCTTTGCATCCCCTCTCGTGATCCTTAGCCAGCCCTGCCCTAGTGATTCGATCTTGATCAAAAGTTGTGTCTCTCTCACAAGCGCGAAAATGCCAAATGCTCAGTGTGTTTTCCATAGGCCTCTCACCCTCCTTATATTCTTCTGTTGAACCTTCAACGGCCAAGATTAAAACATAATCAAGGGCTAAGATTAACTTGGAGGTGATCCATGACTTTATCTAAAAGATTCACACTTAGTTTAA
This sequence comes from Pinus albicaulis, assembly GCA_034641835.2. Classification (NCBI taxonomy): domain Eukaryota; kingdom Viridiplantae; phylum Streptophyta; class Pinopsida; order Pinales; family Pinaceae; genus Pinus; species Pinus albicaulis. Next base: position 48,830 of record JAXQQM020075990.1, on the reverse strand, counting down.
TTAATACCCTTTAATTAATCAGTTTCCCTAAGTTTAGACTTAGGAAAACATTAAAAAACAATTAATTAATTTAATTAAACCATCTCTATGTGGAATTTTCCAAAACCATTTCTGGGTATTATGGAATACATGTGTCTTAGCCTATATACAAAGTTACAAGGCTAGAGCACATCCAATGCTACCATAATCAACACTCCGTCTTAGCGAGGAAAGTGCTCTATCAAGACAACTCAATGTGCTGCTCTGGCTTCTGGAACATTTGTTGTTGTGCTATTGATGCTGGTCACCAACTGCTTGCACAAAAATGCTACATTTGTCTTGTTGTTGACTACGCATCTTCTTGCCATTTGCCTAAGTCTTTCTGTCTACCAGTCTGCAACCATCTTCTTTACTTGCTAGTGAGCACTATGCATCAGCGTACCTTTATGTGTACTACTCATCTCTTGTTATTCTTTACTCAACCTACTGTTAAATCTTTGCACCAGCTAATAACACTTGTGTTATGAATCTAATTCATAACTAAAGTAATAAATATAGTTATTAATAGAATAAAATAGAATAAATGTAATTACTAAATAATCAGTTAGGATTATGTTAAATAGTCATTAGGTTAATGAAAAGGCATGTCTAAAAGACATGCCCATTCGTGAAAAGGTACCTGCATGGGTATAAAAGCGGGACCTCATTGTAATCATTCAATCATGTCATATCTTATCAATAAAATATTATTATTATAAATACATCTTGTGTATTTTTATAAGTAAAGCTATTTCTACTATCAAAGTCAACAAGCATACAAGTCTTACTGCTACGGTAACCAAATCTACGAATTCCGCTGATACAGTGGTATCAGAGCCATATTAAGGACAAGTTGAAGCAATGGCACACAACATTTTTTTACAAGCCTACGAACGTAGTTTACAAGCCTATGGACATAAACTACCACACTATGTGTCATTATGTGAAGATCCCAAAAGAATTGAAATAATTAGAAAATTTCAAGAAAATCTTGAGCACTTAGAGAAGTTATGTGCAGAATTTTCTGCAGTAATCCATAATAAAAAAGATGAAAAATGCTGTAAAAATGAGAAAGCAGTTAGTTATGATAAAGGGAAATCAGTTAAAACACCCATGGAAAAGTCAACTAAATATATTCCCCCACCAATGCGTAATAAAAGTAAAGAAGAAGAGAAATGTTGGAAATGTGGAGACATATACTTCACAGGACATAAATGTGCACTTTATATGAGAAATATCATTGCCAGAAATAATAAAAAAACACAAAAAGATGAAGCTGATGTGGATAAGGGTGAAGAAGTTGAAGAAGAAAATGTTGATCAGAATAATGACTATAAAAAAATTATTACCAATCAAGATGGTGAAGAAGCGGAACAACATGAAGCTGGAGAAGATGTAATAGATAATTATGATATCAATCAAGATAAGGATCCATATAAAGCGGACCTTAATATGGAGGACGATAAAGTTGATATATATCAAGATGAAAATGCAGGTGTAGATTTGGAAGAATTTGCAGTGAATGGTAAAAATAGGATAATGGTACTGAATATTGACCGAACCTAATTGGCAAATGTGCTTCCTGAAACAACACAACAATTAAATACTAAAACTACAGATAATTCAAATGGAATGGGTGTTGTTCCAACAATGGGAACTGCTGGTGGAATGGATTTAAGTAGAGCCCCAGCTGGTATGAACTCTGGCACCCCGAGGCCAGATATGTGGGCTGGATCCGGTGAACCTCATCCACAAGGTGTTCATGGCATGCCAGTGGCAAGGCCTCCAATGTTTTGAGAAATCAACATGACCGCACTAGTTACCCAGTAGCTCGAGATTCAACCCATGGTTCTCTGTGTCACTAACATCAAACCCCAAATAACAGAGGAAGAATTTCTGAATCAACTGTACAGGAACTATGGTCTTGTCTTCAGGTATTTATGGAAACAGCTACCCAATTCAGGAGCAGAGGCATTAGTAGAGTTGGACAACTCAGAAAGATCCATATCACTCAACCAGCAGATATTGTCGCAAGACCCCTCTGAACTAAAACTAGAAAAGGTAACGGATGCAAGAGTTCTGACCAATTTGATTCATGATATATTGGTGTTAGAGGATCCGATGAAGAGTACGGTTGAGAGAGGAACTATTTTAAAAGTTAGCATAAAGGATGTAAAGTTGCGTGTCACAATACCAGCTCTTCGTCGTCTTTTTCAACATCATGGAGAGGTGGTTATGATAGCGGTAGTGGGACCAAAGCCTTTTGACAAAACATTCTGTACTATTCAAGCCTTGGTTCAATATAAGTCAACTTGGGAGGCTTTTCGAGCATATAACTCACGAGATGGAAAATATATTTTTCTGCAAAATGGATGCCAAATGATAATAGAATTAACAGACATGAAAAATATCTTTGTGATAGATAGAGTGAATCAGATGAGTCCTGTAAGACATGGAGTACAGTACCGAAACAACAGTGGTATTAAGAAAGTGAGGACAGATGTTTCTGATGTCGTGAATGCCGGTGAATTTGAATATAAAGATCCAGTTGATGGTTCTGTTTACAAACACCAGGGTGTACGCTATATTTTTGAAGATGGATCTCGACTGGTGTTTCGGCTTTCTGGCACTGGATCTGCGGGTGAACAGATAACAATAGTGCACAAATTGAGGCCAATAGTCGTGACTCCGCATTGCGGGATGCCAGTCAATGTAGCCATCGTATCAAATAAAATTTCAAACGCATTCGCTATTATTACAAGGGTTTTTGCCGCTGTAAAAAGGGTGTGCCCCGGTCAAAAGCTGGGCCATACGACGTGTTTCCCGATGACACGTCGATTAGATATATTGATAATGTTATGCGGTGACTGCCGTTATGCGGTGTTTGATTTTGACTTTGAAAACTGTCAAAAGAGCAAGGTCTTTTTTATTTCATGGTCTTTAATCGTGATCAGATACCGAGCCAGTTCAAAATCGTGTGAATCGGGTGCTCTGTCCGTTCCGTCGTTCTGGATATGGAAGGGATTATGCCTTCAATGCCCCAGCAAACTATTGTCTATGGATTACCACACACATTAAAATGGAATGTGCAGTAAAGGGACACGAGAAGGGACATGACTATTTGAATGAACCTATAGTCATAAAAATAAATAAACAAAAATAATTATAATAAATCATAAAAGTGCTTTATAAAAATGGTTAAAGTAATTTAATTATAAGTTAGCTTAATAGATTTTTATAAAGTTACTTCTATATATATGTAGATATATACGTATTAGTTTTATTGTTATAACTATTATTAATTTAATTAATTAAAATCACTATTTAATTAATTAAATTAATGGAAAAAAGAGAGAAGAAAGTACTATGTGATTTAAAAAAATAAAAAATAAAAAAATAAAAAAATCACATGGATTTAGAAAAGTGTGGAAAATACAAGGAAGGTACCAGTGATTAAAGACATTCTTAGCAGATAATCCGAAATGAAAAAAATTGTCGAGGTTAAGATAACATGTCAAATTATATAAGTCGAAATGATTAGCGATTAAAGATGAAGATAAATGCCAACAAATATAGCTTTGAGGACAAAGCTTTTCGAAGAAGGAGGCAATGTTATGAACCTAATTCATAACTAAAGTAATAAATATAGTCATTAATAGAATAAATAGAAATAAATGTAATTACTAGCTAATCAATTAGGATTATGTTAAATAGTCATTAGGTTAATGAAAAGGCATGTCTAAAAGACATGCCCATTCGTGAAAAGGTACCTGCATGGGTATAAAAGCGGGACCTCATTGTAATCATTCAATCATGTCATATCTTATCAATAAAATATTATTATTATAAATACCTCTTGTGTATTTTTATAATTAAAGCTATTTATGCTATCAAAGTCAACAAGCATACAAGTCTTGTGCCTATCTGTTAATCAAATCTCTACAATTCATTTTGCCTACATAGCATTTGCTAATTGCAACAAAAAAACCTCCAGAAATTGGACAAATCACTTGCATCTAAAATAAGGCCCATTTGTTGCCAACACGCACTAGCTCTCTAGAAAATACTATGCTTTGTAAAACCTTTATACGCACTACGTAGGCCTTTACTGCTAACTGTTGTTGAACTGCGATGCTCCCTTTGCTCCCTCTCTGTGCTGATCAGGCTCTAGTACTGCTAGATACTGCATTTTCTTCTCATCTTCTGCTGCCACTGTCCATCCTGCTGTTGTCTTTAGGCTGCCATAGCTCACATGTGATCCAAGAGTTCGGAAATACTCAAGGATCCTGCCACTTGTAGATTCTGGATCTACAACTCCAAGTCAACCCACTTCTCTCCTTTCGAAATATGAGCTAACATAGCACAATCAGCTTCTGCCTCAATCTTGGCAGCTTCGGCTTTAGGATCTTGCTTCTTCTCCTTATCCTTTTTCTTAAGAGAAAATTGTGTGGCATAATGTCCCATTTCCCCACACCTGAAGCACTTGATCATGGATAGATCTTTCTTCTTTTGCCTCTATTGCCCCTTTGATGCAAGGGCTGTGTTATCTTCTTCCTCCTCCTTGACTTTCGAACTGCTGCTGCCATCCTCAATATGGATTTTGAGGAGATATCTCCTCAACTCTTCTTGCTGCAAGGCTACCCACATTGCTTCCCATCTTGGAAGGTTTTCTCTGCCCACAATTCTCTGGGCAAAGACCTGATAGTCTCCTGAAACGGAGTTCAGAGTGAGCTTTACCATCTCTGAGTCTTTAGGTGTTGATCCCACTGCTGACAGCTGGTCTTGGTTGTCTTGAATTCTAGATAGGAAGGAGTCAAAATGATCTCCTTTCTTCATCCTGGTATTACACATCTTCTCCTCCAGATACATCTTCCACTGCTCGGAAGATCCTTGGTATAGCTTTTCCAGCCCTACCCACATTTCTCTAGCAGTGTTCTTTGCTGCTATCTGAGGTACGATGTGATCCTTCACACCATCTAGGATCAATCGTTTGGCTCTTGCCATATTCTTCTTGAAGGCTCTCAGATGTGCTGCATCCAGTGGCTCTGCAACTGCGTTGTCAATGAGGGCCTTTAGATCATGCTCATTAAGGAGAAACTAAATCCTTGACTTCCAAATAACATAGTTGGAGGCACCCTCCAATCTATCTTGGTCACGCAATTCGTTGCTGGCCATCTCCTCAACTGTCGATATCTTTCTCTAACCCTCTGCTTAGCTAGACTTACACACTCCTTGAGGAGTAAGTCAATGCTTCTACTGCTGTACGGGAAAAACTGAGTTTCTTTGAGTAAGAAAACTCTCTGAGGTCAAGAAATCCCCAATCTGTGTTTTTCAAAAAAATTCTGATGCTTATGCACCAGCACTCACTGTTGTGCAGCAACTGCGTCCTTCAGCTACGCTGGTCTTCTATGCTGCCTCTTCTGCAACTGAAAAAGCTTACCCCTTTATCAACTCTCTCAGAGGGAGCCTTTTCTGCGCTGGATTGCCCTCCTAGCCTGGGCTGCCTAATTTTTGGGGGAGTCTGCTACTGCTTACGCAGATCCCAGTCTCTTCAGCACAGATCTGTTGGTTCACTCTTCTTTCTCCTACATTTCAGCTTGAATAAGCTCTGATACCGTTGAAAACTCCTAAATCTGGTTTCCTACTGCAACAAATCTGAATTACTTCTCCTAATATTTTCCATAATTATTTCATTACAGTGAAATATCGAAGTAATTACTGAAGTAGTATACACATATAATGTTGCGGAATAAATCTAAGTGTTGAAACAAACTGAACAAAATACAATAAAAAACATCCACATTTGACAGTTATTTTTGGACTAAGTCCCCGGAAAAAACCAACTCGAGAAAACTGGTGCAGCAGATCTGAGGGTTTTATATTATTAAGCAACAGAATCTTGAGTACAACTAGGGTGCCAATATTTGTCTCACCCTTCAGAGAAAATATAGGCAATAGAAGAAATGCGAGGTATACCTCACTCTGCAAATCCACCATTGACTATATGAACGGCGATGACCCTTCTGCCTCTGGTATACCTCTGTTGCAGGCTGCGTCAACTGCGTGGGCAAGTTGAAGAAGCATGTCACACCTCTCCTTTGCAGGCGATCGAAGGCCGTGCGGGCGGGTTTTGGCCCTCTGTACTCGAAGCCTGACTATTATCTCCAGGACTAAATCAAGAAACCCAACTGCGTCACTTTACGTGATTCACCTTAAGGAGCTGTGTCTTACCTCCGGTTGACTACGACTGCCTCTCTTTGTGTCAACTGATACTCTCTGAAATGTCAAATTGGTCCACTCTTGACCAATTCTTGCATCGCCCACTCTCGGAAACTAATCTTCCGAATCAAATCCTTAGCAAACCCTGAAGCCCTAGTGATGTTGTCTTGATAAAAAAGTTGTGTCTCTCTCACAAACTAAGCCCAAATGCTCAATGGCTCAAGTGTCACAAATATGTTTTCCATAGGCCCCTCACCCTCCTTCTTATATTCTTTTGTTGAACCTTCAACAACCAAGATTAAAACATAATCAAGGGCTAAGATTAACTTGGAGGTGATCCATGACTTTATCTAGAAGATTCACACTTAGTTTAATTAATACCCTTTAATTAATCAATTTCCCTAAGTTTAGACTTAGGAAAACGTTAAAAAACGATTAATCAATTTAATTAAACCATCTCCCCCACCCTCATATATTCTTTTATTGACCTTCACCAGCAAGATTAAAACATAACCCGAGGCTAAGATGTGAAGGTAATCCATAGACATCTGGAAGATATTTACTTAGTTTAATTAATACCCTTTAATTAATCAATTCTCCTAAGTTTAGACTTAGGAAAACATTTAAAAAACGATTAATTAATTTAATTAAACCATCTCTAAGTGGAATTTTCCAAAATCCTTTCTGGGTATATATGGAATACATGTGTCTTAGCCTGTGTACAAAATTACAAGGCTAGAGCACATCCGATGCTACCATGAATCAACATACTTGAGTTGTTTATGTCTTCTCTTCTTTAGCTTATTTAACCTTTCATCAAGTCAATTATCAAAATACATGAGACACACAAATTAGGCTCCTAGAGCCAGGGCAAAACCTCTCCCTCTTGGAGAGGAAAACCCACGAGAAATTCTTCTTATAGATCTTCAAATGACAAGTACCATGACCCAAACTTAGACCCTTGACTTATGGATGCTTCCAAGACCTTGATACTTCTTCTTTGTCGATCTTCCATGCTGACCTTTCTCTCTTGCACCAATTTGTACTGTCCTTTCTTTTATTAACTGTGAGAGGGAAGGCAAATCATAGATTTACCTTCCTCTCTTTTCTTATCCAGCAATGACCCTTAAATTTCACTTCCACTTTAGACCTTCATACTGCAGACCTGATTCCGTCATAGATAATAGGTGCATATTAGTGAGATTGCCCGAATCTCTTATTCCAGACTTGACATCAACATGCATACATTCATCCGCATCATAATAATCCACATACATCATGGTGATCCGTTGAACTTAACACTGTTCCACTTCAGAGAAAAACGACACTTATATACTGCACTTTTACACAGAGGAATCCGCAAACTTCAGCTTTAGAAATCCGCTTTTATAACTTTAGTAAATCCGCATTTTATATCTCCTTAAATCTGCATATATATAATTGTAGTGTTCTCATATTGTTATCATGTTCAAGTCCCCAGAAATCCTCATTGTATACCCTGTAACAACTTCAAGAAAATCCACATTTTATATTCTGTCATAACTTTAGGAAATACGCATTGTTTTTCACTTAGAGAATCCACAATATGCTTCAGGTATTTCATACTTCTACCTCAGAGAGATTCGCAGAAACTTGGTGTATAATAGACCACAGAAATTGTGTATATATAGTGGCAATCTCCCTGTCTTTAGGCCGACCATCCATTAACTTGTAGGCTAACTTGACTGTGGGTGTGAAGGCCGACTTTATCATTTATTTCCAGCATTGATATAAGGACTATTTCAAGCCATTCTTCCATAGCTTCGAGGACAAGGTCTTGGAGCACTAGATCCTTCATATATATATGACACTAAATTATTTTTTTATCGAGAAGACAAAAACCTAGATAGACATCAAGAAGAAGTCTATTTAACCTATAATTACATAGTCAATATGAAGACCGACTTAATTATACTTTTCAACACCTTATACATCTCTGATTATTTGCATAAAAAGATCCTTGAAAGGTTCTCTAAAAAACCCTAACCTAAGGGTATGTTGATAATGTGTGAAACCCTAAACCTACTTAGGGTTATTAATGAAGAAATTGCTATACTGGTTGATATATTGATGATGTCATGTTTGGGATTTTGATATGATCATGAAAGCTCTAACTTATTAGGGCTGAAATGATGTTCGAAATCTCGAACCTTTGAAGTTTTTATATAATAAGGGTTTTCTTTGATATGAACCAAAACCCTAGGTTTTGGTTAGGGTTTTGGTTAGGTGTACAAGCAAAATCCTTGTTATGAAAAGTCCTAGGAATGAAACCCTAGGTATATGTTCCTTTGATTGAATCCCTAGCTTAGTCTAGGTCGATATATTTCTAATGTATTAATATTATCACGACATATGATATGCTTATGCATGATGGAAATCTCTTAGATATATGTGTTGACCAAATTTCTAATGGTCCTAAGTCCTAGGGTTTAGATCCTGGAAACAAGCCCTAGTCAAAATTTAAAATTCTAGGATGACGATTGGAAAGTCTAAGGTTTTACATCTAAGCCCTAGTAATGATTAAAATTATCTAGTATGTGTATTCATCTCAATCTATATAATGTTTGCTGAGAATTTATAGATGGAAAATCTAGGGTTTACATCGAACCCTAGTAGAAGTTATTTATGTTGTATTTGTTTTGAGTAAAATCTAGGGTTTACATAAAACCCTAGTAGATAGTCTATCATATGGCTTTTGATTGTTATCAGATATCTTTATTTTTCTTTTGAATTATTTCTAGTGATCGCTATATGACAAAACTAATCTTCTATCATCCTGATTGAATTTGTTAATGTGATATAGGGTTTGTAACAAACCTGGGATAAAAGTTGAAGTATTGAAGTATAGTCTCTACTCTCTTGTTGATTATGTAAAGTCTAAATGCTTCTGCTACTATAAGATTTTGTTATGACTAACTTCATGCTTCTAGATAGTTGGTTGTATTTGCTATCTAAGTTGTGCAAGTACATCATATTGGTGAAGAAATCCGTAAGAGAAGTTAATATGATGAGAAGGATGGAAGCCATGAAAGATTCTCCAACACCGAAGGAAGAAGTCAATCTCCCTACATTAAGAGGGAGCCTGCATAGAAGAAACTCTCCCTGGTTAAGAGGGAGGGAACAACATAATTTTTTATTGGAGAATACATTCTAGAAGATATATTGTTGCATGAGAAGTAGAAAAAGGAATCTTCTCTCAAAGATTCAACTAATAGTCCTACTGAGATTAATTGAAGGGAAACATCAAAACCCCGAAGGTTTTTTTTGGTTATATATTTGAAAGTATTTTGATGATTGGGGTTGTGTTTGTAAAAGTAAATGTCTTGAAGATTTGATAAACATGATGGTTACCGATCAGTTTGGTCGGGAAAGATTTGTTGTTGAGGCTTTGTGAGTGAAGAATTTCCTGGAAAGACATCGGGCCGACACTTTGTTTTGATGTCTGGTAGGGAGGGTGGCATCGGGTGGATGTGCACCTAGTTCCCTGGGTTGATGGTTAGTAAGTAAGCCTGAAGGTACCTTTAGAGGTTGAAAGCGTTAGTCCATCTTAGTCCCACTTAAATAGATTTCCTTGGTCAGGAATCTAGTCCATTGCATTGTGGTGCCTAAATTGTTGAGTGACCAATGGATAGATTGCCCTAGTCTGAAATCTAGTCCATGGCATTGAGGTGCCTAAAAATTTCACATAGTTGAGATCTTCCTTGTATTGGTGTATAATGAATACCTCCCTAGTTAAGAGGGAGTGTTGAAGATTGTAACTAGGCTCGGTCTTCATAAATTATATTTAATTCAATATTTAATGTACTTGTCAAAAGAATAAGGAAAAGAATTTTATATTATTATTAAATGACTTGTTAAAGTATGGGTTTCATGCTCAAGTCATATTACTTTAGGTCAAAGTCCCCATTGTGGACTTCTAGGATTTATTCTAAATTTATAGAGTCATTACAAATTTAAATTGACCCATTTTAGGCTTTGGATCATGTAATTAGGTCAAGTATTGAGTCAAATATGGTTTATGGAGCCTCCACATCAAGTCGGCCTTCAAGTGATCAAGTCGGCCTCAAGCCCAGGAATTTGAGCTCATCAGAAGCTTATATATACAGGGAGATTGAACTCATTTGGAGACAACTCACTCTCACACATAAATTCGATATCTGCTGCTGCTGCAAGGGAAAAAGTGCGAAGTCAAGGGGTCAAAAGAAGTGCGAGTTTAGACAAGCTGAAGGATTGAAGGAAAATCCAAATTTTGGTGTTTCTCTCTCTCACTCTCACGTACCCTAGATTGGAAGATCGAAGTCCATCTTTGTTTTGCTGCTTCCAGTTGCTGCTGGTTGTTGCATGTTGTTGCTGCCAAGAGAAGAATAGGTCGAAGTCGATTTTTCTAGGTGTTGGTGCCTTAAGAAGTTGTATTGGGTCAAAATCAAACACCTAGAAGCAAGATCGAAGTCTTTCCTCCTAGATCGAAGTTCCAAAATCAACGTTGAAGTTCCAAGATCTAAGGAAGTGCTGCATAGTGCTATTGTTGTTGTTGTTGCTGCTAGATTGAGGTAGGATCAAAAGGAAGGTTGACTTGGTGTGGAGGAGGTCTGAGTCAAGGTCTAGAGTCTTAAGAATACTATTGAAGGAAGAATTACTAACTGGGTTTTCCCCTAGAGTGGGGTTTTGCCCTGGTTGCTAGCCTATATCTGGTGTCCTTGATCGATGTGATTGCTTTGATATTTTCTTGATGAACTAAGAAGAAAGAAGACAAGAAGAATATAATAAGAATTAAAGAACATCACAAGTAAATATTCAAGAACAAGAGAATCTTTCTGCCTTTCTAATACTCTAACACATATAGGTTGGAATCCCAATGCCTTAATGACATGGTCTACGTCTACTACAGTCTTTGATTGTGGGTGAAGCAAATTCAGAAGACACTTGGTGTGGAGGCCATCTCATTGGATTGGATTCACACCATTGCTGCATGGAGGGTTGAGACCGAGAGGCTTGTCATGGAATCGACCCTTGATTAGTTAGAGGTGGAGGCAGTGGAGGCGAAAACAGTTGTGGGGGAGGAGGAGCAACGGGAAGAGGAGGTGACACCACCTATCATGGTCACTAGTAGAGGACGCAGTCTACCTTATTTGGCTCCTAGTTCTTCAGTTTATAGAGGACATCAGAGTCCATTGCTAGACCCAGAGCCTTCTTCATCTAGAGGGAAAGTTGTTACATTTTCTCGCAAGAGGGGCAGAGGAAATCATTAGTTACTTAGTGCTCCATTTCATTGCATATGACTCATGATATGAGATGCATTATTATATTTTTTGTTGATATTTTGAGGCTGATTCAGGACTCAAGATTCAGGACATGATTCACTGTTATATGTGATGTAGCACTAGACATATTACACATCTTATATATTAGTTTTATTTTCATATTTATGTTTCAATGCATTTATTTTATGTTGTGGATGCTTTAGATAATAAAATAATTGAAAAAAATGAATATTTTTGTATTTGCCGATTTTTACTGATTTTTTCCCAATTTTTACATTTTTTTCCTTTTCCGGATCCTCACGGATTTAATCCCGGTTGTTTTTTTTGCAACATTGTTCTGGACCAAGAGCTTTTTATTGGAAATTTGGCATCTGAAAATAACCATTATTTAACTGTCCGGGTAATATTATATGAGCTTTAGACAAGACTTTTACAATGTTTGCATGAATTTCTAAACACACAGGGAATAACATGGGAAAAAATTCTCAAGCCACTCAATCATGATAAGGATGCATTACTAGTATTGATCATAGGTTTAGTCTCCGAAGCTTTGGATTATTTCTTGCACAATTTAGGTATGCCTTTGAGTGAATTGATTATGCACTTCTTCACTTAGTTCATGTGATACAGTTTGGATTCAGCTAGACTTTGTGAGTAATATAGTTAAATTGTTTGAGAATCCAAGGGAGCACTCTGTGGTTGAGTTCCAGGCTTCCAGCAATGATTACTTACCATACATTTGCTAAAGTTTGGAGCACTTATGGAATAACTGTCTCCTCTTCAGATGCTTCAAACTTGTATAATCTCATAGATTTACTGAGATAGAAGATGCAGCTTGCAATTGAGTTTGGCAGGCATGTATAGATGCACATCTATAAATTTACTGGTTGGTGACTCCAATTTTTTGCAGGGCAGTTTTCCATCTGGCACCTGTGAGATAAGTTTATAAATGTCAACATCTTTTGTGCAACTGTACTTTTTAAAATTTCAATGTCTCTGTTACAACTGTCCAATATTGTACAGTTTCATTTTCTACTAGTTGCCATACAAATAATGCTTTGAAATAGTTCGTAACATCTTTACAGTCTTATGCCTTGGTAGAAGGAGAATGAAGGTCCATGTGAACAACTGATGTCTAGAGTGTTCCATCAAATGCTATTGCAATTTCTACATGTGGAGACATTGTAGAAATATTTACAGGACTGGATCCTTTAATACTCTGTGATGAGAATGCATTTCATCTCCATTATTGAATGGAAATAGTCAAGACTCAATATTCCTTGTACTCTTTCAAATAGATCACAAGTTTGCGGGCTGACATATTAGAGCCACTGCTGGCTGACCCAATTCATTTGTAAATTGAATTGTAAACTGTAGAACTAACAAACATGTGGCATTGTAATGCAGTTACCCAGTGGTTGCATAGCAGGGTTGAAATGAATGGGTATGAGGAATACAGTGGCATTGAGTATCGTTCTGCCGGTTGTTCTGAGGAATATACTGTCATCAAGTAAGCTGACACTGCAAGGAAGATAGTACTCTTGGTCACCACAATATACTATGCACCCAAGAATAAATAATATAGGACTGTTTGTAAATGTTTCTTGTATAATGAGAAGAAAATTTTTCTCTTCCAGGCGAGGTCTGGAGCAAGCAGAAGAACAAGAGTCCCTAGCCTTAGAAGGTGATATTGGGGGTGGGCTAGTCCTACAGCGTGAGATTTGTCTCCCAAAGTCCCTTCCGAATGTTGTTCGCATTGAATCCAGTATCATTGCCAAGAGTGTGGGTGCTGGTTCTGGAGGGTTTTCAAGGTATGCAGTATTTTCCTTGTTTGTCATAATTCAATAAGCATTCAGAAACAAATTTCCTGCAGTGTTGTTGAGATCTAACGACAATAAACTCACACTTGCTTTCTGAAAGGTTGGTATGTCTTCGGGTACACCCAACATTTACACTAGTGCATCCAACAGAGGTGTTTGTGAAGTTTACATCTATAGATGGAAAGGATTGTGAATATGGTCCAGAAGTTGGAGAAAAAATGTTAGAAACAAACTCAAGGCCTAATGGTAAGCAAATTGTTAGTTATAAATATGGAAAGCTGTAATTGTCCTTGTGGGGCAGGGGCTAGAGATATTCTTTGATAGTTTCTTCATCATTCCTTGTCTGATGATAACTATGTTTCTGTGCAGGGGAGTGGATGCTCGTAGATAAATGTGAAGGGGTTGCTTTGGTGAACAGATTCAGTGTTAATGAAGTTTGCAAATGCTTCATTGTTTGGGATGCTGGTACCTGTAATTTAGAACTTTGGTCTGAAGAAAGGCCTGTTTCCAAGGATAGTCCTTTGAGGATCTGTCATGAATATGAGGTCATACGAGTCTGAGTCCATGATAAGGGAACATGAATATGAAGTCATATGACTCTGAGTCCATGATAAGGGAACTTACATGATTCCTTCACTTTAAACATTTTTCCATGGAGGGGATTTTCTAGGAATTTCGGAAAATTTAAATACATTGTTGGACGAAATTCCCAACCTATCTTGATAATTAAATTACTAGCATCTGCTGCCCACGGGGGGCAGCTCAATTAGCAATCGCCTTGTTATGAAGTATTGTGAAAACCATGAGATTCAAAGTTCAAATTCCCTGTGGGTCAAACCAACCAAAAAAACTGAATAGCATTTGGTATGCTACTGCTTTCAAACTCAGTTATCTATAGGTTCTTGAGTACTGTAAAATTGAAAGTTACATGAAATATTTTCTTATTAGCATGTTTTGCAGATGAAAAATGTCTTCATATTCTAAACATTATTAAAGCTACTAGCTACTCTCGAGTCTCTATCCCTATGTTGATACAAAATGAGTCAATGACTATATGAGTAAGGCCATTTCCATCCCTCTCTTTAGGGTGCACAGAGGTGGACTAATGTGTTTTGAACATTCACCTCCCCATTTTGAAGTTGCGTTGGTACCATTAGTCAAATTCTAAGAGGAAATACCATGATGATTAAAAACTTTAATGTGGTTGATGCAATCTTCCAAGATATGGTGAAAATGTGGATGCTTATTAAATGTGGAGTTCTTCATATGCCCTGAGCATCGTCCAAGCCAAATAAAAATTAGCATTCGCACAAGTGATTTGTAGATCACTTATGGCATTGGGGTACTTTTGCTAATATATATATATATATATATATATATATATATATATATATATCAGTAAGTTCTTCGTTATACTTATAAGGTGCAAAGGAAAGAGAAAAAGAAGGAATTATTATTTGAGGAAGAGACATGCTTGACAATGATTCACTTTCATAAGTGTAGGTGGATTGGAAATGTGTGGTTTGCTCCTAGGCTCTGTCAGAGAATCAAAACCAAAGGGGGAAGGGTGGTTGCGTCCCCACAAAGGGAGCCTCATAAGCAAAATATGGGGTGCTACCTAGGGATGAGACCTGAAAATTTACTTTTTCCCTCTAAGAATTGCTTTATAGTGAACAAAAACCAAAGATGCATGTTCAAAATCTGAGAGAAAGGGGTGTGTACTTAGGATATTGCTTTGTAGCAATATTTGTTCCTGAAAACTTTATATGGAATGTGATGTCCCTTTCTGATTCTTAGAAGCAAAGGGGGTTGAGTCATAGCCTATCTAAACCCCATGGGCTATTGACAAAAGAACAAGGGGGTCACCATAATAAAAATAATTAATTAATTAAATAAAAAGGGTGGTAAAAAGTCACTTTAGAAAAATAAAGTGACTCGTGGTATTTGCTTACTAACCATGGTTTTTGGAGATGGAAAATGTTATTAAAAGGGAGGAGATTAAAAGAGGACATGTGAAGAATTATTGGTGAATTTGCTGAGAAGCTCAAGTAGCTTGCTGAGAGGTGAAACTCTTGCTTGATTCCAATTTCACTGTTGAAATATACACCCTAGCTACTGGCATTGGTTTCGGTGTTTGCAAAGTCACCCTAGCCAACTATTGTATTGTAGGTTGATGTAGTGGCCAAGAAGATCGATTCGAGGGGACAAATTCTCAATCCATTGTGCAATTATGGGGGGCCGAGTTCACTGATTTGCTAAGGTCGAGCTTGTTGGTTTTGCTGGGGCTGAATTCATCTAATTTGCTAGGGCCAAATCATTATTTGTTAAGGGGTTGAATTATTCATTTTACAGGGGTTGAGTTTATTATATTTGTTGGGCTGGGTTGTCCTCTTAGGCGCAAAGACAATCAGTGAAAGAGGATTTGAAATCACCAAGGGTTGAAATCACCAAATTTGGGGGGCTTATTATCTCGTTGAAGGAGCGAATCTTTGGCTATTGAAGGACACATCATATTGTAGAGATCATTTCAAACCCTAGTGTGTAGACTAAGCAACGTCCAAAACAATAGGAAAATAATGAATTCCAGTGGTCGCAAATTCTCAGGGATTATGGGGGGATGAATTGCACTTCAGTGATTTGATCCAATAGGAGGCCAAGTTACATCTCCAAGGAAGACCGAATTGGTTTTGCTTGTGTACCAAATTGCCTATTTCAAGAGGATCGAATTTCCCTATTTGAGAGGCTGAATTAGCAAGGTTTTTCAGGAGGCAACACTTTTAGGAGCCCATCAATCAGGTTGTCTCAAGATTTATGTAATTTTCCTCCAAGTATTCCATTGATGAAATATTGTCATAATTGCAACAATTCATCAAATTTCTGGGTTGCAAATTTTTATTTAAATTCTGAAATTTTATTTAAATTGTTGGTGAATTATGTGGTATGAAATTGTGAATTCTATGGTATGTTTGGCATAAAAAAATTCATGCCCTAAATTTTGAAACATCTTGATATAGTAAAATAATAATACGAAATCTTACAATGGTATTGTTGTCGCACATATTGTCCAGGCACCGCGACAACGACTCAGATTGGGGGATGTCACTCTTATCCCCAATCTCTCTCTTTAAATTGTCTCCTTGCAAGTTAAGGGAGGTAGACCCTATTATAAATGAGGATGACAAATCCAGGAGACACAGCTAAAACATCAAATACTTATAAAATGAACGAGATTCCACAAATCTAGATTAGATATCACGTTTAAGACCAGTGCCTTATGGAGTCAAACAGAATCTCGTTATGCAATTATAAACAAGTAAGTGACGATTAACTGTTGCTTATTAAAACACGATTAATGATATTCAATTAAAGATACAACAATCATGCATTAAAATATTTTAAACCCACAGCAATATTATCACAAGATGAAAATGCCCCAGATTTGCAATATTTCCAGATTTATGATGCTTCAATTTATTTCGATTCAGAAAATGTTTCCATAGTCAAAACTTCAGATAAAAATTTCAAAAAAGCTCGTTTGACTATAGAAAATTTAAAATTTTTATATTTTTGTATTTTCTAGATTTTTAGGATTTTTATATTTTTATATTTTTTTATTATTTTTATTTTTTTAATCTAAAACAAGATAAAAAATCTAAATCTAAAAAAAAAAAGGTTTTGATCTAAATTTTAAACTAAACTAAACTAGAAACTAGATTAAATCTAAAATCAAACTAAATTAAAATCTAACAACTAATCTAATTAAAAAGAAACTAAATTAAATCTAAACTAAAACTAAATAAAAAAAAACACAAATCAAATCCTAAAGGTTAAACTAAACTATAATAATAAAAACACACACCCTAACTTAAACAAAATCAAGTTAAACTAGAATTAAAACTAGAAATTAAATAATAATAAAAATCTAAGTTTAAAATCTAACACTTTAAAACGACCCTATCTAACTAACCATTTAAAAAAAAAAATCGAACCAAAAAAAATAACAACCTAAAACCACGACTAAACTAGAAATCTAAACCGAAAAACCTTACTTTACTTAAAAAAAATATCAAAATCGAATGAAATAAAAATCTGAACCAACCAACGTCAACGAATATACATGCGTGTGTTTTGAAATGATATGCAGGTCGGAGTGAACGCTGGACGGCAGACTTGGACGCGAAGGAAAGGACGGCGGGAAGATGGACGTGAGTTCGATGAGCAGATAGGAGAAGGCTCGGCAGTGGCTTGATGGTTTGTGTTTGCAGGTTGCAGGTTAACGCTGGAGGCAGAGACGGCGGAATCGGAGGAGGGTTCAATTTGCAGGGTTTAACGCAGGAGAGAAGATGTTTGAGGTCGATAGAAGTGAAAAGAAAAGAGATGTCCGTACGACGTACGGACAACAGTGAGGAAGTGAGTGCAAGCTAAATGGAAATCGATGGCAAAAGGATGAATATGCAGATGCGGCTAGGGCATAGGGAAATATGGATAGCGTGGAGGCTTATGCAAAGTGAATTTGTGTAATGAATAACCCAAGACGTCCAGCAGAAAATTTGAAACTCTCTTCTTGAAACCCCAATTTCACACACTGATTTAATCAAATGATGTTCAGATTTGTTCACAGTGAGGATTCTGAGGCCAGATCTGGCCTTTGGAGGCTAGATCTGACTTAGATCTAAAAAAAAATTCGATTTGAACCTGTAACCTGCAATAAACCAACCTGATCTGAAGATACACACCAAGAAACGATTAAAACCCTCACAGTTCTAAAAAATTTACAAATTTACAACTAATTTACAAATTTAAAACCCTCATGGTCAGATCCGAATCCATTTTAGCACAATTTTCAGAGATTTAAAGTTTTAGTGAGAGGCACAAGCCTTCGAAACCCTGCAAAATCACAAATATCGTAAGATAGACCCGGAATTTAACAAATAAAGAGCTTATCAGATTTATGTTTATTGAGAGTCGGCTGGTCCAACCGAAGACTTCCCCAGACGCCCAATCTAAAAAAAAATTCCCTGCACACTTAGATCTGAATCTTAGATCGATAGAGATTTAAGAAAACAACATGAGACCTTTGCAGAAAAATCAGAATGTTATTTTATAAACCCAGAAAACTGCACAAGATACCTGTATGCAGATTAATCCATGAAAGCCATCAACCATAAAATACAAGAAACAAAGTAGCAGAGTTTAGAGACAATTCACCACATAGATCTGAGAAGGAACATCCAGATTTGTAACCCCAAAGTCTTTATGCTTTATTCCTCAAAAGTTTACAAGAGCTTCTAAGAGCAAGTGCACGATCTTGAGATCGGATGACTCAAAAATGAGAAAGACCTCTAAATTTATAGGACAAGATCTCTAACGGCTAGTTTGGATGATCCTCGTCAAAATAATCTCAACCGTCCAAAAGATTTAATTATCTTTTAATCCGGAACGTTAAAATTAAAATTTTGGGGAAAAAACGAATTTATCATTTAATTAAATTTTAATTAACTCAAAAATATTATTTTTGAGTTAATTACCCCAAAATTTTGACCTTGACTTAACCACCAAGGCCCAAGGGTCCAATATTTCTTAAAATTCTCAATATTCCCTTGGCTTAGGGCTTTCAAAATCATTTTCCAAGGACCCACAAATTTTGCCTTCAAAGATTTAATCCTAATTTAGGACCCTAAATTAATTAAATTTCTGGTTTAGGATTTTATTAATTAATTGACCAGAAAATTTAATTAATTGACTAAGAGGGGATTATAATTATTTTTCCAACCCTCTTTTACATGAGATAATACATTTACATACATGAAAGGGGAAAACCCATTCGTATAGACCCTCAAATAAATACCCAGTTCTGCGACTCAACATATGATCTAGTAGACCAAGTAGTTCAAACTACTTTTACAAGGACTCGATAGAACACTAGGACTCACTTAGCATGCTGATGACAAAATCCACCCTAGCTTTGGGGTGAGGCTGGAGGGAAAAACTTTGCCGATCACTTTCGTGAATCAGTGAGACAAAAAACCTCCTAGGATAGAGATCATCAACAACATACTAGGCTTACCTAGGTTATTACATACACTGACGGTCTTACTTAGATCATTTACATCATAAAATGCAGAATGGGTTTACATCATTTATAACAATGTCAACTGTCGATGAAATCTGGATGATGGAAACTGAATGGCGCAACCATGTCGAACATGACGAATCCCATTTGAAAAAATGGGGGTGTACTGCTATGGGGTGGTTGACGAAGTGTGGTCAACATCTGGCTCTACTTGGGGACACGTTGCTTCGTTGAAGGAATGTGAGAATCCAGAATCTGCATCCAAGCAACACACAAGATTACATAAGTAGCGTCCATCCAAATATCATCATATAACATTAAGTTCATGAAAAATAGAAGCTCTTCTTTTATTTATTATTCTACTTAACATGAAAAGTAAATCTACTCTAACTGCAAAATGAAATGCTGAAATAACGAGGAGTAGGGTTAGAAATACGATACAGAGGATGCCCTGTGGCATCAGATGTGCTCAATATAGTGCATGCCGAGCATTTGCCTACTTTCAGGCAAGTCTGTAGGCTGCTTTTCAGATGTGCCATGTCCAATCTTGCTAATTGTAGGACTCTGTCTTATCTGCTCTCGACCATCAGACGAATCAAACCACTTACTTCTTCTCTTTTGCTTCTTTCTCTTCTTCTGAGTGGGTTGTGATGTCAGCAATGATACCACTGTAGATTCCTTGTCCTCATCTTGAAGATGTTTGTACAAAATATCTAAAGAACCTGGAGCATGACCAATATTATTCTGGATATACTCTGTCAATGGTGAAACATAAGCTTGGTCTTTCTCAACATCCTTTGAAATCATAGTTAAATCCTCCGTGTGATGAGATGAGAATGGATTTAGCAAACAAGAAGTCTTATGATTTGTTGATGAATCTTTATAATCAAATTTCGGCTGAAAATGTGATTTTTCCATTTTTTCCAACTTCTTTTGCATATCAGTCATTTGATTAGAATGCTTAATATTAACAACAGTCATTTCCTTCGCATGACTCTCTTCAATCATCAACAATCTATGTTCCATGTTTTTTATTGATTCATCATTATTTGCTTTCATGGCCACAAAGAGCTTTTGCATACAGTTCATTTCCTTCTTATGATTTTCTTCCATGATCGTCATTTCCTTAACATGTTTTTCTTCCATGGCAATTATTTGATTGGAGTGATTAAATTCCATGATCTTTAACCTGTTTTCCATGACATTTATTTCCTGTGCATGACTTTCTTCCATGGAAGTTATCTTATTTTGAAGACTGATTTGGTTAGCTTCCATGTTTTGAATTATTTACGTATGATTGGGTTGCACATCCTTAATCATCTGAGCTGGCTCCTTAACCTGACTTTCATGATCTTCTATATGCATGTGATAGTCCTTACCAACAACATTAATTTGATGACTTGACCTTGCCATTCTACTGGCTATGATCCTTTTGACAATGGGACAAGTAGCCTCTTCATGAAGATCATTACAGGCTCTACAATAAGGCAGAGCTTCATCCACAAGATTTGCAAACTCAAGTTGATTTGTCGTTCTCTGCTCATTAGATAGGCCTCTTTTCTGCAAAGCATTATTATTTCTAGATTGGGAATTATCACGTTTGAGCCACTATTTTGTGATTAAGCTCCATGCTTTCAAGTTTCTGCATTAACCTTTTCATAGGGTCATCATCATCTTCTAGAGGTTCTTTTAACTTAGAATCTGTCAAAGACCTATCAAAATCTGGAGTTTTGGACATTCCAGATGCTTTCTTATCCTTTTCAATTTCCTCAGCCAAAGATTGACAAGCTTTATAATTTGCAGTTTTAGCCCGCCTTAACTCATATGAAGTATCAGAATCAAAAGCATCAATGTAAAAATTCAGACGAGATCCATCAGGAGGTTTATGAGTTTGAGATATTTCTCTAAGAATACCATTAAATCTCCTGTTAAATTCTTCAGTCGTTTCATTTTCTTTCTTTTTTATGGTATTGATTTCTCTTACCAAATGCCTATCTTCCATTTTATCACCATATTTTTCCTTAAAAGCAGTTATAATGGATTCAAAAGTATTGAATGAATTATCAGGCTTTTCCGTAAACCATTCAGCAACATCCTCACCAAAAGTAAGAACAAAAGTTTTCATCTTTACATCATCGAAATTATTTTTTGCAACTGCAAATCTATTCCACCAGTTAGTGAAAGCAAATAAATGAGATTTGACACTAACTGCATCATTTCCTTGAAAGATAGGTAATTTATCCATTTGAGGAACATCATGGGGATAACCCTGAATATTAGCAAAATTACACGGGGCAAAAACATCCATGATATCTTTTTTAAGATTTTAGAAATAGATCTGTGTTCAAGAATAGTTAAAAGGTCCTCAAGAAGCAAACTTCTTTGCAAGAACTCTTGTAAGAAATGAAAGAATTGGAGTCGCCACTTGAACATGAAACTAATTCTAAAACAAAAGAAATAATCGAGAGATAGAAGATGGATATCACGGGGGGTTTCTTGTCTGGGAGTAAAAAGATGAATAAATGGAGTCGCCACCCAAACAAGAAGCCAACCAAAATGTCCAGGTGCTAAAGATACGATGATGAAATGATTAGTGATATGACGAAAGATAAGACGATGAAAATATGAAGAGATGAAAAGTCGCCAGAAAATGTGATCCCTTGCGATAGGCTAATGAATGGCGATGAAAGATCAGAAGATTACAAAATGTCGTTAAGACCAAGGACAGAAAAACTCTATCCCCGGCAACGGCGCCAAAAAATGTTGTCGCACAGATTGTCTAGGCACCGCGACAACGGCTCAGATTGGGGGCTGTCACTCTTATCCCCAATCTCTCTCTTTAAACTGTCTCCTTGCAAGTTAAGGGAGGTAGACCCTATTATAAATGAGGATGACAAATCCAGGAGACACAGCTAAAACATCAAATACTTGATAGAATGAACGAGATTCCACAGATCTAAATTAGATTTCACGTTTAAGACCAGTGCCTTATGGAGTCAAACAAAATCCCGTTATGCAATTATAAACGATGTAAGTGACGATTAACTGCTGCTTATTTAAAACACGATTGCTAATGATATATAATTGAAAAACACCACAACCATGCATTAAAATATTTTAAACCCACAGCAATATTATCACAAGATGAAAATACTCTAGATTTGCAATATTTCCAGATTTATGATGCTTCAATTTATTTCGATCCAGAAAATGTTTCCATAGTCAAAACTTCAGATAAAAATTTCAAAAAAACTCGTTTGACTATAGAAAATTTAAAATTTTTATATTTTTGTATTTTCTAGATTTTTAGGATTTTTTTATTTTTTTATTTTTTTATTATTTTTATTTTTTTAATCTAAAACAATATAAAAAATCTAAATCTAAAAAAAGAAGTTCTGATCTAAATTTTAAACTAAACTAAACTAGAAACTAGATTAAACTAAACTAGAAACTAGATTAAATCTAAAATCAGACTAAATTAAAATCTAACAACTAATCTAATTAAAAAGAAACTAAATTAAATCTAAACTAAAACTAAATAAAAAAACACAAATCAAATCCTAAAGGTTAAACTAAACTATAATAATAAAAACGCACACTCTAACTTAAACAAAATCGAGTTAAACTAGAATTAAAACTAGAAATTAAATAATAATAAAAAATCTAAATTTAAATCTAACACTTTAAAACGACCCTATCTAACTAACCATTTAAAAAAAAACGAACCAAAAAAAATACAACCTAAAACCACGACTAAACTAGAAATCTAAACCGAAAAACCTTACTTCACTTAAAAAAAAATATCAAAATCGAATGAAATAAAAATCTGAACCAACTCAACGTCAACGAATATACATGCATGTGTTTTGAAATGATATGTAGGTCGGAGTGAACGCTAGATGGCAGACTTGGACGCGAAGGAAAGGACGGCGGGAAGATGGACGTGAGTTCGATGAGCAGATAGGAGAAGGCTCGGCAACGGCTTGTTGGTTTGTGTTTGCGGATTATGAGTTACTTATTTGGAGCGGAGAACACGGCGGAATCGGAGGAGGGTTCAATTTGCAGGGTTTAACGCGGGAGAGAAGATGTGAGGTCGATAGAAGTGAAAAGAAAGAGATGTCGTCTGACGTATATGAAACCGACGGTGAGGAAGTGAGTGCAAGCTAAATGGAAATCGATGGCAAAAGGATGAATATGCGAGATGCGGCTAGAGCATGAAATATGGATAGCGTGGAGGCTTATGCAAAGTGAATTTGTGTAATGAATAACCAAGACGTCAGCGAGAAAATTTGAAACTTCCCTTCTTAGGCTTAGATTTCACCTGCTGATTTAATCAAATGATGCTCATATTTGTTCAGTGGGGATCCATGAGGCCAGATCTGGCCTTTGGAGGCTAGATCTGCCTCAGATCTAAAAAAAATTCGATTTGAACCCTGAACCTGCAAGAAAGTAACCAGATCTGAAGATCCACACACCAATAAACGATTAAACCCTCACAATCCTAAAAAAATTTACAAATATACAAGCTAGTTTACAAGTTTAAAACCCTCATGGTCAGATCCGAATCCATTTTAGCACAATTTTCAGAGATTAAAATTTTAGTGAGAGGCACAAGCCTTTGAAACCCTGCAAAATCACAAATATCGTAAGATAGACCAGGAATTTAACAAATAAAGAGCTTATCAGATTTATGTTTATTGAGAGTCGGCTGGTCCAACCAAAGACTTCCTCAGACGCCCAATCTTAAAAAAAATTCCCTGCACACTTAGATCTGAATCTTAGATCGATAGAGATTTAAGAAAACAACATGAGACCTTTGCAGAAAAATCAGAATGTTATTTTATAAACCTAGAAAACTGCACAAGATACCCGTATGTAGATTAATCCATGAAGGCCATCAACCATAAAATACAAGAAACAAAGTAGCAGAGTTTAGAGAGAATTCACCACATAGATCTGAGAAGGAACATCAAGATTTGTAACCCCAAAGTTTTTATGCTTTATTCCTCAAAAAATTTACAAGAGCTTCTAAGAACAAGTGCACGATCCTGAGATCGGATGATTCAACAATGACAAAGACCTCTAAATTTATAGGATAAAATCTCCAACGACTAGTTTGAATGATCCTTGTCAAAATAATCTCAATCGTCCAAAAGATTTAATCATCTTTTAATCAAGAGCGTTGAAATTAAAATTTTGGGAAAAAAACGAATTTATCATTTAATTCAATTTTAATTAACTTAAAAATATTATTTTTAAGTTAATTACCCCAAAACTTTGACCTTGACTTAACCACCAGGCCCAAGGGTCCAATATTTCTTAAAATTCTCAATATTCCCTTGGCAGGAGCTTTCAAAATGTTTCCAAGGATTACAAATTTTGTCTTTAAAGATTTAATCCTAAATTTAGGACCTAAATTAATTAAGAATTTACGGTTTAGGATTTTATTAATTAATTGACTTGAGAAAAATTTAATTAATTGACTAGGAGGGGATTATAATTATTTTTCCAACCAACTTTTACATGAGATAATACATTTACATACATGAAGGGGGAATACCCATTCGTATAGACCCTCAAATAAACACCCAATTCTGCGACTCAAAATATGATCTAATAGACCAAGTAGTTGAAACTACTTTTACAAGGACTCGATAGAACACTAAGACTCACTTAATATGCTGATGATAAAATCCACCCTAGCTTTGGGGTGAGGCTGGAGGGAAAAACTCTGCCAATCACTTTCGTGAATCAGTGAGACAAAAAACCTCCTAGGATAGAGATCATCAACAACATACTAGGCTTACCTAGGTTGTTACATACATTGATGGTCTTACTTAGATCATTTACATCATAAAATGCAGAATGGGTTTACATCATTATAAAAACTGTCGATCGGCGATGAAATCTGGATGACACGAGCCTCGAACATGATAAGTCCCATTTGAAAAAATGGGGGTGTACTGCTATGGGGTCGTTGACAAAGTGTGGTCAACATCTGGCTCTACTTGGGGACACGTTGCTTCAGAATGTGAGAATCTAGAATCTGCATCCAAGCAACACACAAGATTACATAAGTAGCGTCCATCCAAATATCATTATATAACATTAAGCTCATGAAAAATAGAAGCTCTTCTTTTATTTATTATTCTACTTAACATGAAAAGTAAATCTAATCTAACTGCAAAATGAAATGCTGAAATAACAAGGTGTAAGGTTAGAGATACAATACAGAGGATACCCTGTGGCATCAGATGTGCTCAATATAATGTATGTTGAGCATTTGCCTACTTTCAGGCAAGTCTGTAGGCTGCTTTTCAGATGTGCCATGTCCAATCTTGCTAATTGTAGGACTCTGTCTTATCTGATTGTCAAGCTGCTCTCGACCATCAAACGAATCAAACCACTTACTTCTTTTTTGCTTCTTTCTCTTCTTCTGAGTGGGTTGTGATGTCAGCAATGAGACCACTGTAGATTTCTTGTCCTCATCTTGAAGATGTTTGTACAAAATATCTGAAGAACCTGGAGCATGACCAATATTATTCTGGATATACTCTGTCAATGGTGAAACATAAGCTTGGTCTTTCTCAACATCCTTTGAAATCATAGTTAAATCCTCCGTGTGATGAGATGAGAATGGCTTTAGCAAACAAGAAGTCTTATGATCTGTTGATGAATCTTCATAATCAAATTTCGGCTGAAAATGTGATTTTTCCATTTTTTCCAACTTCTTTTGCATATCAGTCATTTGATTAGAATGCTTAATATTAACAACAGTCATTTCCTTCGCATGACTCTCTTCAATCATCAACAATCTATGTTCCATGTTTTTTATTGATTCATCATTATTTGCTTTCATGGCCATGAAGAGCTTTTGCATACAGTTCATCTCCTTATGATTTTCTTCCATGATCGTCATTTCCTTAACATGTTTTTCTTCCATGGCAATTATTTGATTGGAGTGATTAAATTCCATGATCTTTAACTTGTTTTCCATGACATTTATTTCTTGTGCATGACTTGCTTCCATGGAAGTTATCTTATTTTGAAGATTGATTTGGTTAGCTTCCATGTTTTGAATCATATGCATATGATTGGGTTGCACATCCTTAATCATTTGAGCTGGTTCCCTATCCTGACTTTCATGATCTTCTATATGTCTGTGATAGTCTTTACCAACAACGTTAATTTGATGACTTGACCCTACCATTCTACTAGCTATGATTCTTTTGACAACATGGCAAGTAACATCTTCATGAAGAGCATTACAGGCTCTACAATAAGGCAAAGCTTCATCCACAAGATTTGCAAACTCAAGTTGATTTGTCGGTCTCTGCTCATTAGATAAGCCTCTTTCCTGCAAAACATTATTATTTCTAGGTTGGGAATTCTGCGTTTGAGCCCTTTCCATTTGAACCAACCTAGCCTGTAAGACACTTATTTCTTTAGCATGGTCAGAGATTAATTTTGCTTGATTAAGCTCCATGCTTTCAAGTTTCTTAGCATGATTAAGCTCCATGCTTTCAAGTTTTTGCATTAACTTTTTCATAGGGTCATCATCATCTTCTAGAGGTTCTTTTAACTTAGTATCTGTCAAAGACCCATCAAAAACTAGAGTTTTGGACATTCCAGATGCTTTCTTATCCTTTTCAATCTCCTCAGTTAAAGATTGACAAGCCTTATAATTTGCAGTTTTAGCCCGCCTTAACTCATATGAAGTATCAGAATCAAAAGCATCAATGTAAAAATTCAGAAGAGATCCATCAGGAGGTTTATGAGTTTGAGATATTTCTCTAAGGATACCATTAAATCTCCTGTTAAATTCCTCAGTTGTTTCATTTTCTTTCTTTTTTATGGTACTGATCTCTCTTACCAAATGCCGATCTTCCCTTTTATCACCATACTTTTCCTTAAAGGCAGCTACAATTGATTCAAAAGTATCAAATGAATATCAAGCTTTTCTGTAAACCATTCAGCAACATCCTCACCAAAAGTAAGAACAAAAGTTTTCATCTTTACATCATCGAAATTATTATTTGCAACTGCAAATCTATTCCACCAGTTAGTGAAAGCAAACAAATGAGATTTAACACTAACTGCATCATTTCCCTGAAAAGAAGGTAATTTATCCATTTGAGGAACATCATGGGGATAACCCTGAATATTAGCAAAATTACGTAACGAGATTCTACAGATTTAAATTAGATTTCACGTTTAAAACCAGTGCCTTATGGAGTCAAACAAGATCTCGTTATACAAATTACGAACAAGCAAATGATGATTAACTATTGCATATTAAAACATGATTGATCACAATGATATTTAATTGAAAAGCACCACAACCATGAAGCACTAAAATGAAAATGCCAGAATTTAAGATGTTTCAATTAATTTCACTTCAGCAAATTCCAAAATTTTTGCATAGTCACACTTAGGATAAAATTTTTAAAAGCTCATTTGACTATAAAGATATTTTTATTAATTTTTTATATATATATATTTTTTTACATATTTTTTGTATTTTTTTTAGAGTTTTTTGGAATTTTTTATTTTTATTGTTTTTTAAATTAAAAATCTAAATATCTAAATAAAAGTTCTAAAAAAAAGTTAAATCTAAACAAAACTAAAATTAAGATTAAACTAAATTGAAACTAAGTTAAAATTAAACTAAAGTTTAAAAAATTTTAAAATCTAAAATTCTAAATCTAAAACTAAACAAAGTTGAAACTAAATTAAAATCTAAAGCTAATCATTAAAAAATTTAAATGAAACCAAACCAACAATTAAACTCTAAAAGTTAAACTAACTAACATCTAAATAAATTAGATTTAAATCTAAATTAGAATTAAAATCTAAAATCTAAAATCAAAACCTAAAGTCTAAAATTAAACATCAAACTTTCTACACTAAATGCTAACCCAAAAAAAATCGATTTGAAAAATCTAATTTAAATCTATGCTAAGAAAAAACTATACGCTAAACAAAAAGACGACTATTCAAATCTAAAGTCTAAAAACTAAGTGAAATGTATATAAATGCTTGAATGTGCTGTGCGTTTGAGTGCAGGTCGAGGAGCGAAAACTGTCGCGGAGGAGATGGCTTGGACGGCTGAGGTCGATGAGGAAAGCAATGTTCACGGTTGGAGATGCGAGGTTAAGAAGCAAGGGCAAAGAATGGTCGAGGGGGAGTCATAGCAATGTGATGCCTGACAAACACTGAAGGCGATTGCATAAGCAAACGCTGGACAAAATTGATGCAACGAAAATGTTGAGGAAAGGGTCGTCTGCATTTGATTTGCTAGCGCTGGAGAGTGTGAATTTGAGTTTGAAGGCAAATGCTGGACAGCGTATATGACATAGGAATGATGAAGACAAAAGAAGGGAGATCGATGGCTATAGAGCAGAGGAATGCGGCTGCAAATTAATGAAATTGAAGGCAGCGTGAAGGATAGAGAAGCTGGGTAAATAAAGATGCCAGAAACAGATCAAAACCCAGTAAAACCCAGTACTTTTAAATTTCTCTTTCCGAATTAAAAGAATTCTGCCTGCAAACTCAGATTTATTATGCTCCTTAAATCAAATATCGCCTAGATTTGTTCACAGTCGTAATTGGAGGCCAAATCTGCTTCAGATCTTAAAAAAAAAATTTGATTTGAACCCTGAATCTGCAAGAAACCAGCCGGGCCTGAAGATACATACCAAGCAACGATTAAACCCTTACAGTCCTAAAAGAAAATTTATAAATTTACAACTAGTTTACAGATTTAAAACCCTCATGGTCAGATTTAAATCTATTTAGCACAGTTTAGAAATTAAAATTTTTTAAATGAGAGGCACAAGCCTTTGAAACCCTGCAAAATCACAAATATCGTAAGATAGACCTGGAATTTAACAAATAAAGAGCTTATCAGATTTATGTTTATTGAGAGTCGGCTGGTCCAACCGAAGACTTCCCCAGACGCCCAATCTTTAAAAAAAATTGCCCTGCACACTTAGATCTGAATCTTAGATCGATAGAGATTTAAGAAAACAACATGAGACCTTTGCAGAAAAATCAGAATGTTATTTTATAAACCCAGAAAACTGCACAAGATACCTGTATGCAGATTAATCCATGAAAGCCATCAACCATAAAATACAAGAAACAAAGTAGCAGAGTTTAGAGACAATTCACCACATAAATTTGAGAAGGAACATCCAGATTTGTAACCCCAAAGTCTTTATGCTTTATTCCTCAAAAGTTTACAAGAGCTTCTAAGAGCAAGTGCACGATCCTGAGATCGGATGACTCAAGAATGACAAAGACCTCTAAATTTATAGGACCAGATCTCTAACGGCTAGTTTGGATGATCCTCGTCAAAATAATCTCAACCGTCCAAAAGATTTAATTATCTTTTAATCCGGAACGTTGAAATTAAAATTTTGGGGAAAAACGAATTTATCATTTAATTCAATTTTAATTAACTCAAAATATTATTTTTTGAGTTAATTACCCCAAAATTTTGACCTTGACTTAACCACCAAGGCCCAAGGGTCCAATATTTCTTAAAATTCTCAATATTCGCTTGGCCTGGGGCTTTCAAAATCATTTTCCAAGGACCCACAAATTTTGCCTTTAAAGATTTAATCCTAACTTAGGACCCTAAATTAATTAAATTTCTGGTTTAAGATTTTATTAATTAATTGACCAAAAAATTTAATTAATTGACTGAGAGGGGATTATAATTATTTTTCCAACCCTCTTTTACATGAGATAATACATTTACATACATGAAGGGGGAATACCCATTCGTATAGACCCTCAAATAAATACCCAATTCTGTGACTCAAAACATGATCTAGTAGACCAAGTAGTTGAAACTACTTTTACAAGGACTTGATAGAACACTAGGACTCACTTAGTATGCTGATGATAAAATCCACCCTAGCTTTGGGGTGAGGCTGGAGGGAAAAACTCTGCCGATCACTTTCGTGAATTAGTGAGACAAAAAACCTCCTAGGATAGAGATCATCAACAACATACTAGGCTTACCTAGGTTGTTACATACATTGACGGTCTTACTTAGATCATTTACATCATAACATGCAGAATGGGTTTACATCATTTATAACAAAATGTTGGCTGACGATGAAATCTGGATGACATGAGCCTCGAACATGATAAGTCCCATTTGAAAAAATGGGGGTGTACTGCTATGGGGTTGTTGACAAAGTGTGGTCAACAGTGCCAATACAAATAATATACGAGCGCAAGCCCCATCGATGTACTCCTGGAGAGTACTACTCCCTGGAAGTACTGCAGCTCTGCTGACTGCATGTGCATCTATCTGTACCTCATAAGTGTGTCGGCCCAACGATGGATGCTCCATCGTCTCCAACAGCTCATCCCTCTCCTAATCGAGAATGTAATGCTCCTGCTGTCTACTAGACCCCTGCGAGACTATCCCATCAACCCCCAACATCTCCAGAGGATATGGATCTACAGTCGCTGTCATCGTACTCGGTATCTGTGCATCTAACTGCTCCTTCTCAATGGCTGACCCCACGGTTAGCCGCTTATCCATCATAGACTCAATGTGAGCCTCCATCTGGCTCTCCCCCAAAGGACTATCATGCGTGATGTGCATAGTATCCTCCTTTGCTGCCTCAGGCTCCATCATATGCTGCTCTGGCTGAATCATCACAAGTGACTCATCACCCAGAGTATCTCCTGTAGAGTCCCCTGACTGCTCACCTTGCACACTGGAATGTAGCTCCGGCTTACTGCCATCAACTCCGCATGACTGCTCTCGCTCCCCAAAAGCATCATCTTCTGATCCCATGGACTCATCTGGAGAAGAGTCCTCATCCTGACATACAGAAGGAATGTCTACCTGCTCTACCCCTGCCACCTCATCTACATCTCTCAAACATGAGTGATCAGGGCCCCATGGTCCTTTGCAAATGAAGCAAAGTCCCTTCCTCCTCAGTTCATTTCTGCTGCATGATCCACCAAACTGGAACAACTCCTCCCTAGTCAACTGTCTCCTGAAAAGTTCGATGTTCTGCTCAACCAGCCCTTGGGCTAGTTCATAAGTAGCAGGTGAGACCAACTGCTCTCTCCTCCAAATGCTCAGCAACCTAGTCTGCAACTCTCAGCAAATGGCCTCACGGACTCCCATACATGATGATAGGATGGACTGCATGTGTGCTATGACTGTGTCAAAATGATGTCTCCTAATGCTGAAGAAGCATTGGAACATCCACATAATCAAGCCATCACACTCAAAGTCAAACATGATCTCATGAGTCTGGGTCATGGCCATGATTTCTAAAACCTTAAGCTTCCTCCCAAATGTAGAGCCTGCACAGTTGTCCAAATCCCGAAAGGTTCCTACTATCAGTCTGAAAATTCTTTTCATAATATCATCATTGTAGGGAGGGAAGGGTGCTGTTATCCTCAAAATATCACTGAGACAAGAGGCAGCTATAAGCTTGATTCTCTCACTTGGATGTTCGAAGAGTATAGCTTGTACCAATGTAAGCATAGATGGCTCCAAAGCCCAATTTAAACTCCAATCAGATTGCTCTACCTTTGAAAGGCAGGATTCCAGTTTCTCTAACATGGGAAAGTCATTTTCTGATCTTCCACTCTTTAAGTCCATTCCAAGTGCATAAAGCCAATTTCCCACTTCTTCCTCCTTTTGTAAATTCCTCGAATGCCTTTGTTGGAGCAAATTATGTACCTTCCTTTAGAAGGGTCCGTTGTTCTGTTTTGTTTTCTGGTCTGATGCATGGTGATTCAAGGAACCAACTTTTGTTTTTATTTTTCTCAAACTGTTTAGGAATCCCTCCATGGTTCAACCAATGATTTACTATTTTTCTGAGTTTTGAGTGTATGTCACTCACAGAGAATTTGTCAAATACTTGACATCCCTTATTGCTGTAGGTGAGGTTTGGCTTGAATGTTTAAGGCACGGACTAAAACATAAACTGTTTGATATTGGTGACGGTATTAACAAACAGAGATGCAAATAAAATTACGAGAAATGTATCACACCTTTGGATTAGGAGAACCTGATTGAGTGCTGTGAATGCCTTGAATTTACGCCCATCCTTCATATATCGTAGCAAGGATGACTTTCAGAGAGTAAACCCCCTCGTTTCACTGCTTTTTGCTACTTGCTACAAACACAGTTGAAGATATGCCCAACAAAACATCATTTCTGCTGAGTAAAGAGAAATTTGCTATATATATTTATCAGAGAGACGTCTATTACACAACATTTTGTCACTGTCCCTGCAATCCCCCATCCCGCATATTGGAGGGCCTTTCCCGTGACCTGTGAGCAATGACATGACCTGAAACCACTTTCATGGCATCCCCCTTTACAAGGACAATCATTCCTCTGAAGAAAGTTTCCTCTGCAAAACCCTAAAAACTGATCTTTTAGCCTTGGCGCGACTAGCCAGTTCAGCCCTCGCGCCAATGGGGAAAATCCACCAAAGAGGGCGCGCCAACTGGTGCTCTGTCCCAATGTCTCACTCGCGCCAAGATTAATAAAGAGTGTTTTTTAAAAATAAATGGGGGAAGTTTGATTCCAATAGACTCCTGAACGAGTTTCTAAAATGAGTTGGGAGGTTTGGCTCTAGATCTCCATGTATGGGAGGGGGTTTTCCACCTATCATGGAAGCTTCCTTAGAGATAGGGCCAATCTCATGATTGTAGGGATCCCAACTCCTCTTCCCCCATCTATATAAGTTTGCCTTTTCCCTTAGCAAGCTAAGAGCTGAACTTGTAGCAAGGAGACTATAGCCAGACAGCCTTTGAGAGCCAAACCAAAGAGAGAGAGCTTTGTCCCGTTTCCGACAAGCTTTGTTGAGACGTGCTCTACTGTCAGCCCCGCCGAAGGAAGATCAAGCGTCAGAGCTTTGGGTTGTATCTTTCCTTTGTTATTTTAATGATAAGAGACTTTGATCATGTTTTCATTCGTGTGTCTATTTCTTTGATGCAATGAATTACATCCTCTCTGATTGATGTATGGTTACAAGATTTAGATTTTACGCTATGTATCGTTGTATTATTTGCATGTGTGCAGGTGTTCGAACGCGTCAAGCAGAAGGATCGTGATCTGCCAAGCGAGGAACGAGAAGCGTCATCCTTTCTTCAACGACCACTACGTAGGACCTGAGGTAGGCAATTCGTTATGTTTTTGTCGTTTTGTAACTAGAGACCTGCGTCACTGCGTGTCCTGATTGTTGCTAGACCCGCTCTGGGCTAGTAGGGATCGCCTCTGTCCGCAGAGGGGATTTACCTCTCCAACAAATTGGTGACTCCGCTGGGGATGTTTAGTTGGAGTTAGTCTTGTCTCTTTTGGTTGTTTTGGCTTGTGATTGATTGACTTGCTCTTCTGGTTTGCCTCCTTTCGGTGTAAAACCCCTGTTTAGCCCCTAGAAGACCTGATCTACTCTCTGTTTGCTCTTTTTTCATTTCCTCCCATAGTAAACTCGATTGGCGCGGTTTATAGCCTGATAGTCGCGCCAACTGGCGCTTGTTGCTAGTTAGGTCCCCGCGCCAACGCTGTTTTGGCACAGAATATAGCTAAACAATTGCGCCAACCTTGTTTGGTGTTAGGGTTTACTTGTTTTTGAGCTCTCTGATTCTGATTTCTGGTTCTGGTGTTATTTTTCCAACTGTCTGAGTGCCTTGAAGTCCTTGTTGATTGTGTTTGACCTCTATCCTCTGGTTGTTTGCCCTCTGCTATCAGTTTTGCATTCTAGCCCTAGGGTTTCTAGGTGCTATAATGTGCTGAGCCTCCCGTGGGAGTTTTTGGTTCTCGCTTTTCCAATCAACTTCCTTTTTGCTTCCTCGCATTCGTTTTGTTGGATTGCATTGTATCATTGCGTTAATTGAGCGATTGCTCTATTTTTCGTTCAAGTTTCGCTTTGTTTCATTTCGAGCCTAGATTACACGGTTTGTATGAGTCTTTTTGAGATTCTTCTTTGATTTGAGGGATTTCTCCATCAGTTTGAGTTCTGATTGTGTGTTTTGCATTGAGTGAACTTGCTTGTTCCTACTCTTTTGCTATCATTTCTCAAATTGGTCTCTTCATTAGTTTTTCATTTCGTTTGGTGCATTTGCTCTAAAACATTGAAAAATACAAAAACAAATCTCTTTGCTTTTTGATTAGTTAGTGAAAATTGAAAGCTTTTCTGCATTATTAGTGTTATATAACTCTAAGGGAAAAGTTTTTAGTTTCATTACCGTGCATTAGAGACAGTAGTGGATGTTTTCTGATCATTTTGTTATTGTTTGAAAAGCTCTTGACCTTCCCGTAGTTAGCTCTTCATCGAACAAAGTGATATATTGTGGCATGTAGTGTGCATTTAGAGGATTTTTTGAGATATAACATTCGATAGGGCCTGAAATTGAAACATAATTGAAGATCAACTCTAAAATTTGTTGAATTAACCTAAGGAAGCATTGAAACTTAACGCTCACATTTTAGTGGTCTAGGCTAGAGACGTGTTCTGGTGTCTTAAAACCTAGCAGCTGTCGTTCGCCATGTGGCTCTAGATAGCACTAGTACGGACTTGTGCTCCTCGTACCATCGAGTATATAATGGGAGACCCCACTAAGTTGCAATCCTGTTATCCATAGGGAGCCGAGTCTGCTGCCTTGTAACCGTGATACACCGAACACAACATTCGGGGAGACTACCTGCACATACGGAAAGTCCTTGGTCATTTCTCTTTCATTTGATCACCAAGGTGTATATTGCAGTTCACGAAAACTTGGTACACCTCTTACCTAGATTACCAGAGCAGTTAGTTTGATCTTTACTGACTCCCTAAATTTGAAATGATTGTCAAGCGCTTGTCCTTTCACGCTTGTTTCCAAACTGAAAGCGATAGAGTCACCTTTTTCTTGTTTCTCGACACTTAAAATATGAAACAGTAGAGTCTGGTTTCAGTGTTTTAAAATTAACTGCCCACGAAATATTCCTGGTTAAAGTTAGTTTCCTTAGGGTGTTGTTTTGAGTTGTCTTCGATGGCAACTTTTCCGGAGTTCACCAACCAAGGAATCTCCTCCAAAGGGAATCCTGGTTCTTTTCCTCCTTTTGGAAATGTTGGTGCTCCTTATATGGCAATGTTGTCCCTTCTTGGGTTAACTGTTGGGTTGCCTGTTTGGTTGTTTTCAACCTCTGTGGTCCTGAATGTCCCGGCTACTGTTCAATCAGTTCCTCTGCCTGAACAACATCATGTTGATTCCAAGGTGGACCTCTCCCCTTCTTCGTCTGTTTCTGCGTCCTCCTTTTCTACTTCGCCTGGTGAAAGTCTGGATTCGAGTAACCAGGTGGCTAAGAAGAAGAAGAAGAAGACAAAGAATAAGAAGTCATATAAGAGAGAGGGTAAGGCTGCAACTATTGCTTCTAAAAGACCTCCTCTTGATAAACCTTTCAACCCTCCGCGGAAAGTTAAGTTCCCTTGCATGTTGTGCCAGGGAAACCATCTTCTTCGGGATTTCCCTAGCATTCTCAAGGTGCTCGAAGTATAGTCCAACGGTCGTCCGCCTTTGCCTTTGGCTTCCGGGAGTCAGGTTGGGGGCACGTCTTCAGCTAGTGCTGGTAAATCTCCTAAGAAGCAGGGTAAGCTTGCCAATCCCTGTAGGTTGTGTGAAGGGCACCACGCCATTCACCTTTGTCCGTATATGGATGAAGCCAAGAGAGTTTTGGACAACTCGACTGTTTCTGCACCGTGCCTTCCAGTTGGTTACAAACAACTTTCTTTGAGTTCTTCACTAGTTGATTCAATGATCAGTCAAGAGTCATCCTTGCTTGATCCCGCTCCCCCGGAAATTCACCATCATGAATCCATCCCTGACCAACCACTGGTCATGGGATCGGTTGAGCTGGCCTCGTCTGCGGTGCACCAGGTCTTTTCCGTTAAGAGTGGCTCTCGCATCCCTCAAGTTCTTCTTGTTTCTTCAGATTCCTTAGACTTGGAAAAAGATTCTCCTGTCCCTATATCTCAAGAATTTGCTCCTCCGCCTCCCGTGATGGAGGTTCCGGAGGATCCCCCTCTCGACTCTATGATGGAGGTCGTGGAGGATGCTCCTTCTTCTACTGTAACACCAGGGGAAAACCATCTCGGTTCGATGGTAGCCCCTCCGAGTAGTTTGGTCGCTTCCTTTGATTGGAATCGATTTGCAGGATACCGCCTTCCGTCTTATGTGCCTTTCGAGATCACGGTACAGACCTTTGATCTGGTCGTACCCAGCACTAGTATAGATGAAGACGCGTCTGTTAGTATTTTATCCTCAACTACTTAGCAAGCTTTCGATTCGCCGCCGCTTGTGCCTGTTACGCAGAATCTGTTGGCATTTAACAGAGGAATTGGTCAACCGTTAGGGATCCTTCCGAAGTTGCCTATTACTTTGGGAGGGAAAACTGTCCATACGGACGTGATGGTTGTTCCTAGCCCTTGGACTTTAATTTACTCTTGGGTCGCGATTATACTTATGCCATGGGACTGCTTGTCTCCTCCCTCTTTCATGTGATGTGTTTTCCGCACTAAGGTCGGATCGTGACCATCGATCAGCTTGTGCTCTTTGGTTCGAATATGGCAGCTAGTCCACCATCATCTTTGCCGGATCTTTATCCGCCAGTTGTGTCATCCCCGCCACATGTCAATTATGTGGCTACCTATCCCGTGCCCGCATTCAGTGATAGTGTCGTTGTGCATAAGGTGCTGGGGGCATTGGGTTCCGATTTCCGAGATGTTTTTCTCCCATCGGATGAGAACCTCTTGGAAGCCATGACTTCTTATTCATCATGATGAGTTGTCTTCGGAGCATGGTTCGTTTTCTTGTGTCAAGCTCGTTAAAAAATGAAACAAGGTGTCCGGAGCAGAGTTCGTTTTCTTGTGTCAAGCTCGTTAAAAAATGAAACAAGGTGTTCTGAGGATAGTTTGTCTTCTGTATCAACCTCGTTAAAAAATGAAACAAGCTCTTATGAGGATAGTTTTTTTAATGTGTCAACCTCGTTAAAACAATGAAACACGTTCCCGTTCAATTCGAGTCTTTGATTAGATCTCGTAAAATCTCAGTCGAGTCTTTCTATTGATCTTGTAATTTGAACCTTCACTCCATCTGCCTTTCACATGGACTAAAGCTTGAGGGGCATGTACCTCGAATTGAGTCATCATGCTGGGGGCATGCAAAATTTTTCAAGCATAGTTTGTTTCCGTTTCAAGCTTGTGTAAAAATGAAACTGGTTTCAAGCATAGTTTATCTTTGTTTCAAGCTTGTGTAAAAATGAAACCAACTTCAAGCAGAGTTTCCTGATTTCAAGCTTGTGTAAAAATGAAACCTTTCCCATTTTACCTCTCGTGATTGACATTTTATCAGCCTGTTTTGCCAGATGAGCCTTGGTTTTCTCACTCCATTGTCACTATCTGCTTGGTCGATCATATGCCTTCACTTGGTTGTTTTACCCATTCCTGAGGAACTGCTGCAATGAGTGGTCTTGTTAGCCATCCTCTTGACCTTTACTTGTTCTGAGCAGTTCCACCATTACCGAAACCAGTTGCTACCCTTTATACCACTCGTTCCTCCAGGTGGAGTCACCTTTCAGCTCTTTTCTGACTCTCTAAAATTGAAAAGATTGCCAAGTTGCTTGTCGTTTTGAGCTTGTTAAATTGGCTGCGAAACGACATCTACCCAGTATATGTTTACCCCTTTTTCGGGTTGGGATAGATTATTTACGGAAAGAGAATACCCTAGCCTACCGCGACTAGGAGGTTCTCTCAGATATAGTTTTCTACCTTTTCGAATCTGCGAGACTATCTACGAAAAGGGACTGTTGGAGTTTTCTTTTCCGCCGTCTTTTCAAACTCTTTAAACATGAAAAGACGCCGAGTTCTTCCTTTGTCAGACTTGTTAAAACCTGATGACATTGGACTCCGTCGTAATGACGATACTCGAATTCCTCCTTCCTAGGGCTCGTTAAATGTACTAGGTTGGATTTGTCCAAAGGACAAACTTATATCGCAAGCATATGCTATCCCCTTCAAGCTTGTTTCCAAAAATAATTGGGGTACTCGCCAGAAATGGTGGGGAAAAATGGAACCAGTATCATCGTTGTGTCAGCAGTATGTCACTCTTGAACATGGCACTTGTCTGCATTCGTGTCGGGTTGGGGACATCTCATCTCGTTTTCTGCTTGCCTCCATGGGTTTGGGTAATCCTTTTTGACCACTCATATGCTCTTTGCCTCGTCATTTGACCTCAGATCCTTTGATGTCAAATACTACCAAATCCATTGTCGTGCCGCCAATATGTTCAAGAGAAGTTGGCCTCTGCAGTTTTCAACCTCCCTCTGATTCTCTATTGATCCTGATTCACAAACATTATGTTCCTCTGTCTCCTGTCGATGATGTGGGAAACACTATGGCCCACCTTCGATCAAGGTCACTTCCTGTCGACTTCAGCTCATTATCCAGGAAGCTGATCTAGAGACTCCCTTCTGGTACCTTGGAGCCTGCATGCCTCAATGACAGGTTCTTCGCATTCGACGCAAGGTTTTCATCATTGGCCTTCGATCGGATGATTCTGCGGGTGTTCGACGCCAGCTCACTGTTCACATTCCGTGGATTGTACCTATAGTACCTTGAGGGCCATCCTCATTATTGGTGGTTCCTCTCGCGTCTGTTAATGGCTTTCATCATTGGCTGGTAATCAGACGATGTTCTTGCATGTTCGACTTCAACTCACATATTCACATGCTTGAACTTGTACTCTGTTCAGGTCGAGATGGAGCGCAAGACCCTGGATTTTGTCTGATGAAATCTAGTCTGCGGATTTTTGTGGATTATCACGATTGGTTACATGACTCATTAATTGGATGGCTG
This sequence comes from Pinus albicaulis, assembly GCA_034641835.2. Taxonomy (NCBI): domain Eukaryota; kingdom Viridiplantae; phylum Streptophyta; class Pinopsida; order Pinales; family Pinaceae; genus Pinus; species Pinus albicaulis. Next base: position 9,511 of record JAXQQM020075990.1, on the reverse strand, counting down.
CGACTATACCTGAGTCTACTTATTGATTCTTTCTAGATGGCTGTGTCCATACCTTGGATCCTGATTATTGTATACTCTATTATGGATGGCTACGCCCATACCACATATCATGTATTTTAGATATCAGTTGTATTTGTCTTCGCAGGTTTTCTGACAACAGTGTTTTCAGTTGGGCACGTTCTCATAAAGCATTTCACCCCTCTCTCTCTCGGGCCTCATGCTTTAGGGGGCATCTGTTACACAGCATTTTGTCACCATCCCTGCAATCCCCCATCCCGCATATTGGAGGGCCTTTCCTGTGACCTGTGAGCAGTGACATGACCTAAAACCACTTTCATGGCATCCCCCTTTACAAGGACAATCATTCCTCTGAAGAAAGTTTCCTCCACAAAACCCTAAAAACTGATCTTTTAGCCTTGGCGCGACTAGCCAGTTCAGGCCTTGCGCCAATGGGGAAAATCCACCAAAAAGGGCGCCCCAACTGGCGCTCTGTCCCAATGTCTCACTCGTGCCAAGCTTAATAAGGAGTGTTTTTAAAAAATAAATGGTGGAAGTTTGATTCCAACAAACTCCTGAACGAGTCTCTAAAATGAGTTGGGAGGTTTGGCTCCAGATCTCCATGTATGGGAGGTGGTTTTCCACCTATCATGGAAGCTTCCTTAGAGATAGGGCCAATCCCATGATTGTAGGGATCTTAACTCCTCTTTCCCCATCTATATAAGCTTGCCTTTTCCCTTAGCAAGCTAAGAGCTGAACTTGTAGCAAGGAGACTATAGCCAGACAGCCTTTGAGAGCCAAACCAAAGAGAGAGAGCTTTGTCCCGTTTCCGACAAGCTTCGTTGAGACGTGCTCCGCTGTCAGCCCCGCCGAAGGAAGATCAAGCGTCAGAGCTTTGGGTTGTATCTTTCCTTTGTTATTTTAATGATAAGCGATTTTGATTATGGTTTCATTCATGTGTCTATTTCTTTGATGCAATGAATTACATCCTCTCTGATTGATGTATGGTTACAAGATTTAGATTTTACGCTGTGTATCGTTGTATCCTTTGCATGTGTGCAGGTGTTCGGACGCGTCGAGCGGAAGGATCGTGATCTGCCAAGCGAAGAATGGAAAGTGTCATCCTTTCTTCAACGATCACTACTTAGGACCTGAGGTAGGCAATTCGTTATGTTTTTGTCGTTTTTTAACTAGAGACCTGCGTCACTGCGTGTCCTCATTGTTGCTAGACCCGATCTGGGCTAGTAGGGATCGCCTCTGTTCGCAGAGGGGATTTACCTCTCCAACAACGTCTTTTAGGATATAGGCCAAACTCAATGTGCCTTCAGCAAGATAATGTCCATGCTGCTATTCCCAAACGCTATAACAACATTGTTAACATGTCATAACAGCTATAGTTGTGAATTAACATCGTGCTCCTTCAGCACCACTGAGATAGGATCATTCTTTCTTTGCGAGCACAGTGAAGGATGTCTAACACCATGGAAGTTCACGGCCCGCTCATAACGATATAACCGTCCCACGCAGCCGACTGGTGACTCCAAAAATCGAACCCTTCAAGGAGCAATTATAGCCATGCATACAAGAACTTTGTGGCCCAAACCCATGCGTAAACTTGTTCTTTACAATTGTAAAGGTTCTCGGTCACCAAAATCGACCCACGTGCTTGAGAAAATTCTGATTCTCGCTGAAGGATCGATTCTCATAATTTCTGGGCTCCCTTCATGGAGAAATGTGTATCCATACTTCTGCTACTTCGATGACAGGAGCATTTCTCTGGATTATGCATTGTTTAATTCCACGACTCAGACTTATGCAACTCCATAAATTTTGGGTTCTACGTATGCTGACGATTGTTTGGGCCTCTACACAATTCACATACCCGTCTACTCGACATTCAATTGACGTCAATCATAAATCTTCACTACACACATTTCTCCATAGCGTAAGTTTCGATTTGGTCCCCTTTGATTTGCAGTCACTATGACTCGGCTTGGCACCCTCATCACAGCTGACACGGCTTTGTTTTAGCTCTCGATTTATACTCGTCCTCACTATGTCGATCGACAGCGTGTATTCTGACGACCACACTGACTGCTGCTCCTCAGCAATTCGACTCTGTCTGAGGCCGCTGGCTCACTCGCACTGACCCTATTTATTTTGGTTTCAAATTGGCTGAAAGACAGATTCAATGATGACTTTTCCTTGCGGTGAGCAATTTGGAATTTTATGTCTTCAAATTGCACCGAGCGATGCTCCCGCTGTATCACGGTCTATTTGTTGGTTGGCGGTGCAACCCTTCCACAACATACAAATTGGCTTCTTAACACAATAATTCAACTTGCTAATGGCTCCGTAATTCTTTGTCGATCCACAACTCAGCGTTTCTTAGCTCGTGGTTGTTGCAAAATTCCGGCTATCTTGAGCTATCTTCGGCCTTGCCCTATCAAAATTCACCCACGCATCTCACAACATGCCGCCAATATGTTTCGGCTTGGAATATCGACTTGGCCCAAAGTAAATCATAGCTTCAGCCCCATTAAACTTTGACCAATAACGCCCACCAATAAATCAAAAAGGTCGAATACTAAATAAATGATATATCGCCTCTGGAAATGTTTTAAAGAAAATTTGGCTTAAACCTTTAATCTTCTTCTTAAGTTGGCCTGCAATAAAATTTTCTCCGACAATAGAATAAACCCTTGAACTTGGCCTTCTCAAATCAATCCCACGGTTGAGCCAAGATTAGTGCTCTGATACCACTGTAATATCCCAAATGGGATATTTTAACTAAAAATGCAGAAATAGACTTGAGCAGCAAAATAAATGGAAATAAACACACAGCCACCAATATAACATAATGGATGCCGATAAAATCACTGAGCCATTTTATTAATCCATGGTAAAAAGTACATCAACATAAAGGAACAGCGGAACCTGAGCTTGCCAAGCAAGCGGAGCAAAACCCAGAAAGATCTCTGGCCCGACTGATGAATAACGCTGGCAATGATGTAGATGGCTCGACAAGAAGACTGCTGCAAATCGGCTACGGCAAAAGCTGTCACTCAACCCACTGAAACACAAGTTGAAGATCTGAATGATCCTCACACCAATCCCTGAAGCTCTGCGAAACTTCTGAATGAAGTCTCCTCAAGAGAGTTGGGTTTTCGTCCAACACTCACAAATCACCCAAGGGTTTTCGTCCTGGGGCTACAACTGAAGTAGAGAACCACGTCTCACAACTCTCATACAATAAAATAACATGATCCAAAGATATCCCTCAATGGCTTCCTCCCTTTTCTTTTATAGATCTCTTGGAGCCTTCTAGAGCATTATTTTATTATTATTTTATATGGTGCACTTTTCCCTCTAATTAAAATATTCCTTTTTAATGCAGAAAAGAGTAAATCGGCTACCATGTCTCCTATGGTCACTAAAACTCATGCCCAACCGTCCCATCATGTACATATCCTCATCTCGGTTCCAATGAGTTTTTTTCTAAGGTGTTCCATCATGTATTCCTCCTGGAATGCCACCTTGAGCGTAATCAACTGAGTTAAGCCCACAAATAACTCAAATTTCCGAAAGTTGTCTGAATGCACCGGAACAAAAGCCAAATTGCTCGGATGATGGAATATATCAAGCGAATGCCACCGGACATCATGGAAGCTCCCCAAAACTCCTCCAAAAAGCCCCTGAGCCTGCTGATAGCACCAATTTGTACCTGTTACCTGTCTGCTCCTAACTCTGGAAGTCCAACCTAGCCTTGTCGTAGGTGACACCAAAAATGGGAATATTACAGATTACTTTCCTCAGGGAAGCATCTTCGTCAAAGGTAACATTGTGGCATATCTCCACTTCCCTTTGACAAGGCACATAGACTCTATAAGCCTTCGAAGTTTTGCTGTAGCCCACAAACATTCCCTTCTTTCCAGAAGCATCCAACTTTCTCCTCTTCTCCTTTAGTACATGAAAATAGACAGGACATCCAAAAACTCTAAAATGTGAGACGTCAGGTTTCTTACTAGAGAAAACCTCTTTGGGAGTTTTGGAGTTTAGAGCAGAATGCGGGCATCGGTTTTGTATGTACACAACAGTGTTCACAGCTTCTCCCCACAGAAACTTCGAAAGACCTTGGTCACATAGCATGGCACGAGCAACTTCCACAATGGTTTTGTTCTTTCTTTTAGCAACGCCATTCTGCTCAGGAGTATAGACAGTTGTGGTCTCCCTCTTGATGCCATATTCTCTGCAAAAGTTCTTTAAATCATTCGTCTCTTATTTAGTGCCATTATCGGTCCTCAATATCTTGATCTTCTTCCCTGTTGAATTTTCCACCAAGGCTTTGAAGGTATGGAATCACTTAAAGCCTCATTCTTCTTCTTCAAGAAGTATATCCAGGTTTTGCAAGAGAAGTCATCTATGAACGTCATATAATAAGAACATCCTCCTAAGGATGTTACGGGCAACATACCAGAGAGATCAGAATGTATCAGTTGCAAGACATCAGATGTCTTTGTGATATTTGAGGGGAAAGGTCCCCTTGTATGTTTTCCTTCAGCACAACCTTGACATACACCTTCATGATCATTTGTGAACTTGGGCATCTCTGTCACCACCTTCCTTGCTTCGGCAAGGGCTTTGTAGTGAAGGTGTCCAAACCTCCGGTGCCATAGTTCAGTCTGTCGGATAATATCACATGTCATTGCTCTCAATGGACTTCCTCCAACCTGGTAGAGTGTATCAACTCTAAACCCAATCTTGATAGCTTCCTTGAAACTCTTCTTCCAGATATGCACCTTCCCATCAACGAATGCCACATTGAAACCTTTGTCTCCCATGGCCGAAATAGACACAAGGTTCTTCTTCAAATCAAGTACATAGAGTACATCTTGCAAGCGAAGGACTTGACCTTGAGACAAGTGGAGGGTCACAGTCCTTGTCCCTTTCACGGGATATGTGGCATTATCTCCAAGGATAATTTTCAGATTAACATCCTTCTCAACCATGCCAAAAAGTGCTTCCTTGAACCCAGTAATGTGCCTTGAGGCACCACTATCTATCAACCAGACATCCATAGTGTCGGGTGGAGATGCAGTAGAGAGGGAAGATACAAGAATGAGTTCATTTCTTTTATCATCAACAACATTTGATTCCTCATACCTGAAATATCTCTACCTTTTGAATGGTTACCCATTTCCACCAGAGGGAGTCTTCCTCTTTTTCCTTTGAACCTGTTGTTCTTTTGATTGCCATTCCTCCAGTTGTTGTTGTTTTCATCATCATCAGGAGAATCCTTCTTGAAAGGGCATTCTCTAGCATAGTGGCCGGTCTTGTGACATGTGTAACATTTTCCTTTCTTCCCTTGGGCCCCTGCTCTTCCTTTGTTCCTCGGACCACCAAAGTTCTTCTTAGCACGAGCAGTGAAGGCAACATTTCCTTCGTTATCATATTGCTTCATCTTTGTCTCTTCTTGTACGCATCTCGATAGTACTTCATCAAAATCAGGTATCACATTGTTATTGAGAATGATAGTATTGAATATATGCCATTCGGATGAGAGACCTCCAAGTGCGGTGAGAACCATCTCTCGATCAGCTATTGTCTCCCCAATAGCCAGAAGATTATTCCTGATTTCGCTTAGCTTCAGAAAATATGATTGGATGTATTCATCCCTGCCTTTCTTCAGATTCTTCAGTTGATTCTTAAAGAATAGGACTTGATTTGCATTGCTGGCCTTGAACATGTTGACCAACTTATCATACATCTCCTTGGATGTGCCCAACTCAGAGATGTAGGCAACCAAACTCTTATGAATTGAGTCACTGATCATCAGCTTTGCTTTGATTTCCCCCTTCTTATACTTTGACTTGGTGGCAGCAGGTGTAGTGGATGGAGGCTCTTGGATTTAACCCTGAACATAGTCCATGACATCTTGGTCTTCCAACATAAGATCCAATGTCATCTTCCAGGCATGGAAGTCTTCGTTCCCAGTGAATTTGTCATCAGCTTTATAGCCATTATAGTTTGAGGTACCCATGCTCTTCTTCGGTGATTGCTACAAACTTGAGCTTTGTCTTCACCTCAGCTCTGATACCATGTAAATTTTTGTAGATGTTCTATGCTTGATGCAACTTTACTTTTTATCCCCAATATCAGTCAGCAATCAAATAAACAAGAAAGTAAAATGCAGATAGAACATACCAGTAGATCGACAGAAGGCAAGCCAAAAATATGTGTGTTGGTGCGTTACGATGATCAACAGGATGCTTCAACCAGCAAAGCCTCAATATGGTCAGCCAACCATAAGTGTCACACAAGCCTCATGGATAGCTAGATCAGTCAACCCAAAGTCAGCGAAAGTCAACGTTGTCCCAGTCAACGGTCAAAGCAAAACAGTGGCAGCAAAAAGTCAACGCAACTCGGTCAAAGTCAATAGTCAACCTTGATTTTAGTGCCAAAAAATGCGGACTTGCAGACTGATTCACGAAAGTGATCGGCATAGTTTTTCCCTCCAGCCTCACCCCAAAGCTAGGGTGGATTTTGTCATCAGCATGCTAAGTGAGTCCTAGTGTTCTATCGAGTCCTTGTAAAAGTAGTTTGAACTACTTGGTCTACTAGATCATATTTTGAGTCGCAGAATCGGGTATTTATTTGAGGGTCTATACGAATGGGTTTTCCCCCTTCATGTATGTAAATGTATTATCTCATGTAAAAGAGGGTTGGAAAAATAATTATAATCCCCTCTTAGTCAATTAATTAAATTTTCTGGTCAACTAATTAATAAAATCCTAAACCAGAAATTTAATTAATTTAGGGTCCTAAATTAGGATTAAATCTTTAAAGGCAAAATTTGTGGGTCCTTGGAAAATGATTTTGACAGCCCCAAGCCAAGGGAATATTGAGAATTTTAAGAAATATTGGACCCTTGGGCCTTGGTGGTTAAGTCAAGGTCAAAATTTTGGAGTAATTAACTCAAAAATAATATTTTTGAGTTAATTAAAATTTAATTAAATGATAAATTCGTTTTTTCCCAAAATTTTAATTTCAACGCTCCGGATTAAAAGATAATTAAATCTTTTGGACGGTTGAGATTATTTTGACGAGGATCATCCAAACTAGTCGTTAGAGATCTTGTCCTATAAATTTAGAGGTCTTTCTCATTTTTGAGTCATCCGATCTCATGATCGTGCACTTGTTCTTAGAAGCTCTTGTAAATTTTTGAGGAATAAAGCATAAAGACTTTGGGGTTACAAATCTGGATGTTCCTTCTCAGATCTATGTGGTGAATTGTCTCTAAACTCCGCTACTTTGTTTCTTGTATTTTATGGTTGATGGCCTTCATGGATTAATCTGCATACAGGTATCTTGTGCAGTTTTCTGGGTTTATAAAATAACATTCTGATTTTTTTGCAAAGGTCTCATGTTGTTTTCTTAAATCTCTATCGATCTAAGATTCAGATCTAAGTGTGCAGGGAATTTTTTTTAAGATTGGGCGTCTGGGGAAGTCTTCGGTTGGACCAGCCGACTCTCAATAAACATAAATCTGATAAGCTCTTTATTTGTTAAATTCCAGGTCTATCTTACGATATTTGTGATTTTGCAGGGTTTCGAAGGCTTGTGCCTCTCACTAAAACTTTAAATCTCTGAAAATTGTGCTAAAACGGATTCAGATCTAACCATGAGGGTTTTAAATTTGTAAATAGCTTGTATATTTGTAAATTTTTCAAGATTGTTAGGGTTTAATCATTAAAATTGGCATGTGTGTCTTCAGATCTGGGTGTCTTTTGCTCCTGAAGCAGATCTAGCCTCCAAAGGCCAGATCTGGCCTCAAATCATTTCGGTGGGTAGATCTGAACATTATTTGATTTAATGGAGCATAAGAGTCTGAGCTTAAACTGAAGAAATTTTAAAGATTGTTGGGCGTTTTTGTATGTACTGGGTTTATTTAAATCTATCTCTGTCTTCGTTGCTGCATAAGCACTGTCAAGATTCCCCTCTTTGCTCCCATTCGATCTGCAATTCACTTCAAATATCCTTCGCTGCTCTCATTCCTCACGTTTTCCTAAGCCGTCTGCACAATTCCTCTCCGCTGCATAACCCTCGACTTCATCACACCATCCAGCTGATCTCTGCCCTCACACATTCGATCCATCCTTCAGCTCCTCAATTGATCCCATTGGCTGCCGTCCACCGTCCTGTCTGCTCTATCGTGCCTCCCATTGACCTGCAATTCACCAAACAGCAAAACGAATGTGAACCCTTACGAATACGTTTCAGATTTTTGTGCGTCATTCTATCACTTGGGAACTCCGTAAAACGGTCAAGAAAAATAAGCACATAAAATTTTAAACGTACACGTGTTATTTTTGTTTTGGTTCGATTTCATTTATTTTGTAAAGTGTTAGTTTTTTCTTATTAGATTTTAAATCTAGTTTTGGTTTAGACTTTAGGTTAGTTTGTAAATTCGTTGTTTTCATTTATTTATTTGTTTTATTGGATTTGATCTTTTCAATTTTAGATTAGATTTTAATGATAGCCTAATTTTAGTTGCTCTTAAATTCTAGATTTAATTTTTTTGTTGTTTTAGCAGTTTTGTTCGTATTTTCTTAGATTTATACCTAATTCCTTTTAATTTTAGATTTGTTTAATTTTAGTTTTAGTTAGTTTAGATATTAGATTTAGATTAACTTTAGATTTTAATTTGGTTTCATCTTTGTTTAGTTTTAGATTTAGGATTTTCGATTTAGACTTTAATTTTGATTTTTTTTTAGAGTTAGTTTACATTTTGATTTTAGGATTTTAGATAAAAAATAAAAATAATAAATAATAAAAAATAAAAAAATTCTAAAAAAATTTAGAAAATACAAAAATACAAAAAAAATTCAAATTTTTTATAGTCAAGTGTGCTAAATTTTTCTATCTAAAGTTTTGACTACAGAAATATTTTCTGGATCAAAATTAATTGAAGCATCATAAATCTGGAAATATTGCAAATCTTAGGCATTTTCATCTTGTGATAATATTGCTGTGGGTTTAAGATATTTTAATGCATGGTTGTGGTGTTTTTCAATTATATATCATTGTGATCAAATCGTGTTTTAATAAGCAGCAGTTAATCGTCACTTACTTGTTTATAATCACATAACGGGATTTTGTTTGACTCCATAAGGCAATGGTCCTAAGCGTGAAATCTAATTTAGATCTGTGGAATCTCGTTCATTTTATCTAGTATTTGATGTTTTAGCTGTGTCTCCTGGATTTGTCATCCTCATTTATAATAGGGTCTACCTCCCTTAGCTTGCAAGGAGACAACTTAAATAGAGAGATTGGGGATAAAGGTGACAGCCCCCAATCTGAGCCGTTGTCGCGGTGCCTTGACAATTTGTGCGACAACACTCGTTAGTAGGTTCACAAGTGGGCCTGGCCATAGCCTACACGAAGCCGTGCTAGCGGCCATATATTCAAACTCCAGAGAGCTCAAAGGCCATGGATTTTTACGCCGCATCACAGA